>CAUYON010051553.1:0-31011 GCA_963573935.1 Arctocebus calabarensis
TTGAGACAGAGCCTCAAGCTGTCACCCTGGTAGAGTGCTGTGGCATCACAGCTCACAGCAACCTCCAATCCCTGGGCTCAAGCGAGTCTCCTGCCTCTGCCTCCCAAGTAGCTGGGACTACAGGCGCCCGCCACAACGCCCATCCATTTTTTGGTTCCAGCCGTCATTGTTGTTTGGTGGGCCCAGGCTGGATTCGAACCCACCAGCTTAGGTGTATATGGCTGGCGCCTTAGCCCACTGAGCCACAGGCACCGAGCCTAAACAGTTTATTCTTAATGATGAGGCTATTGGAGCGAAAAATAAATTCTGCAAAAAGTGCCCACTCTGCATGTGCTTCCCTTCCTTCTTCAGGACAGCTGCAGGGGGAACTGGACACAAGTTCAAGGCACCAGCCTTCATGGCCTGTGCAGGGCCCTGCCTGCCCTCTGGCCACACCCCTGCCCACCAGCTGTGCCCATGCCATTCCCCCATGTTCCCGGGTCCTGCCAGCGGGTGCCCGGCACAGATGTGTAGGTTAGCCTCAGTCCTGGGCAGGGTCATGGGACACCCTAGAAGAGAGAGCATGTGGATGGAATGATGTGCTGGAGGCTCTGGGGCTGCAGATGCCCTGAGATGCCCCAGCCCACCTTCAACTCCTCTGAGCTGGAAACAGGTAAGTAACAGTGTTTGTCTAACATCAGACTTTTTAAGTAACAAGCAGAACTTTTGATTCATCCAATCTCTTCACCTCTTGAGGAGAATGCCTTCTCTGAGGTCACCTGTGTGGTGGGGTGGGGATGAGAGTGGGGGTGAGGGAGAGGTGGCCCCAGGTGTGAGCTCCAATGTCTTGCCTGTTTCACCCATCGGGATTGCTACTTGCCCCAGAGGGACCAGGTAGGTATAGTCCAAAGTCTATCAAGAAACCGAGTCCATCCACGTGGGGGCTGTACACAGTGCTGAGGTGGCCAGCAGCAGTACCGCCAGCATGCACTGGAGCGTTCCTCTGTGAGCTGCTTATGTTATCAGTTCTGAGTTATTTGGCTGATTTAATCCAAGTCAGGATTCTCACTATCTCATCAAAGCTAGTCTCCTGGCTCGGCGCCTGTGGCTCAACGGGGTAAGGCGCCAGCCACGTACACCTGAGATGTGGGTTCGAATCCAGCCCAGGCCCGCCAAACAATGACGGCTGCAACCAAAAAAAAAAAAATTAAAAAAAAATGGCCAGGCGTTGTGGCGGGCGCCTGTAGTTCCAGCTACTTGGGGGGCGGAGGCAGGAGACTCGCTTGAGCCCAGGAATTAGAGGTTGCTGTGAGCTGTGATGCCATAGCACTTTATCCAGGGTGACAGCTGAGGCTCTGTATAAAAAAAAAAAAAAAAAAGCTAGTCTCCTAGGGCTGGGTGAGGGAGGGGTGAAGCGGCACCCAACGAGGAGCACAGGGAGGCTTGAGGACCACAGGGCCAGTGACCTGCAGTGCCCTGGCACTGACAAGCGCAGAGTATAGGCGGCGTGGTGGACCATGCCTATAAACCTAGCACTCTGGGAGGCTGAGGCCAGTGCACTGCTAAGCTCAGATGTTGGAGACCAGCTTGAGCAAAGGCAAGACCCCAACTCTACTAAAAGCAGAAGAACTAGCTGACCGTTGTGGTGGGCGGCTGTAACCCCAGCTACTTCATGCGGCTGAGGCAAGAGGATGCACCGAGCCCAAGAGTTTGAGGTTCTTGTGAGCTGTGTGATGATGCCAGGGCACTCTACCCAGGGTGACAAAGTGAGACTCTGTTTCAAAAAAAAAAAATGCTCAATGTGTTTTTTTTTAGCATTATCTACATTTGCTTCTTCCATAACCAACTTCCTTCAATGTTGTTTCTTGAGAACCACTCCCTTGTTAGAAGGTACAGGGTTTCACCCATTGCTTTTTTATGATCAGCCCCCCACCCCCACCCCGGGTTTACTGAACTCTGCCTACACTAGCACATTTTGTTCTCTTTCTACCCAATCCCTCATAATGGGGTTGGAGGAAGAGGCAAGGACTTCTCAGAGGAGTTATAACCCAGAAAACAGAATTCCTGGCTTTAGTGGTTGCTAAACAGTGACTAGAGTGACCTGCATTACGGTGCCTCCTTGGTCTCACCTGCTGGGCCTGTGCCCCCAGAACGAAACCTCTCATTCTGAAGCTCAGACAGGGACAATTCCACACTCGCTCAAGACAGCTCCCACAACTGCAGCCACATACTTCCTAAAAGATGCTGCCCAGGTGATAGTCCCTTTTTTGTGCACCTGGGATACCCAGAGTGTTGGTAAATGGGCCTGTGACTCCCCAAGGGCACCTGATACCTGTGCCCTGCCCCAAGCGGACTATGAGTGTGGGGATGGGATGATAGCAAATCACAGGACAGCTATGTGACAGGCAATCTGCCGCTTTTAAAATATAACATTTATTGCTTAGATGGTTTGATACACAACAGCTTTCTTTTTATTCTGAATTTGGAAGTTCTATACAACTGAATACAAAGAGGAACAAAAAGTACCAAAACCAAACTTGTGATTCTCTGTTCATGTGGCATAAACCAGTTTTGTACATTAACATGTAGCAGCAGTTTTTAAGTTCCCTTTAGAAAAAGATGAATTCTAGACATTTATTATTGTTTCCTGTTTAATGCATGGGCTGAAATCACTAGGATCAACTTCCTTCTTGGAGAAAG
This sequence comes from Arctocebus calabarensis, assembly GCA_963573935.1. Classification (NCBI taxonomy): domain Eukaryota; kingdom Metazoa; phylum Chordata; class Mammalia; order Primates; family Lorisidae; genus Arctocebus; species Arctocebus calabarensis. The sequence continues at coordinate 2,680 of CAUYON010051553.1, forward strand.
AGAGGAGAGGAAAGAGACGGACAGAGTCAGAACATACGATGAATCTTTCTGAAACTGGCATCCGACTGTTAACGTAGCTTCCCCAGAGCTGCTTGGAAAACAGCCCTTTGGGATCTTTTTTTGTTTTGTTTTCTTTTCACAGCCAGGTGTTTCATGTAGTGATTGAATCTCAGCATTGTGTCCATTGATCAATGAGAAAAAAAAAAAGAGAGAGAAAAACTTGCACCTCAAAAAACTTTTCAGAAGATCCATATATATATTTTTTGTAAAAGCCCTGAGAGAGGAAAGAATCAAACAAAATGTATAGAAACAAATTAGCTGGACATGCAAACTAAGCTATGATTCACCCAGAGTTTTAAACAAATCACAAATTTCACAGTTTAATATTGGGGAAGGGGCAGAAAACAACAAACAAATAATACATTTCTCAACCTCACTAGTAAAATGTGGCAAGACCTTATTGACTACGAGGGTACAGATGAAGGCTGAATAAAGCTTTAAATCAATAGTGATTATTGCGAGCTGCAGCCCCGGCTACACACACCGCTGGGAGCTGATTCCTGCTACATCTCACCACAGCGTAGCGTTTAGTCACAGCTCCTCCCCACAATATTGCGAGTTTAGTGTGGAGAGTTGCAAAGAAAAACAAAACACAAAGAAACCCCAAATAATAATAACAACAAAAATAACAATAACATCATCATAATAATAATAAAAAAAAAAAAACCCCACTAAGGGATGTATGAACTGGTTTTAACTAAGTAGACCAAAGGGATCATTGGTTCTGATTTGCATTCATCTCTACAGTAAATAAAACCTCATTTTAAAACTGGTTCATACATCCCTGATACAGTTAAAAATCATATATACCTCAACCTTTTTCCTTTCATATGCAAAGATATCACTTTTCATTACCTCAAGACTATCTATCTTCCTTTGAAATCTGGCAGGTTGGATTTCAGCCACCAGAAATGGGTGGAGAAAAAGGGGCGCACGTTGTCTTTGTGCACACAAGTCTAAAAGTAAATGAGCCCATGGGGCCAGAGAGAGCCGGGGAGGAAGGGGGCAGAGGGATGCCTCCCCAGGGGAGGCAGGAGGCTCCAAGTGGAGCCAACACAGGGGTCCCCGGCAGCAGGCTGGCTCGGGCGTCGAGGTCCTGGCGGCAGGACACCGCCCGAGCTCAGCTACAGTAGGATGTATTCCCCTCGCTGCAGGCCACAGTGAGGGAGGCTATTGCCTGCACAGGATGCTCATGGGGAAGAAGAATCGTGCCTTTTTGCACCCAGGGGTTCGAGCTATCTAAGAAACTTAGGAACAGCACATTTATGTTTAGGCACCAACCCCGAATCGCAGGAAGGTAAATATACACCTGTTTCTCATTTGACATCTTGCACGTGTAGTTTTGTTACCAGTAGTAGTATTTCCTCGCTTTGCAAATGACAGTAGCACAGCTGGGTAAGGCTTGGACCGGGCTTAGCAGGAAGACTGGGGATACCTTGCTGGTGAGTAAGGCGCTCCTCACTGCCTTGCTTTCTCAAAAGCTATCTCTGCAGTGCTCCGGGCACACCTGGCTTCTCCATGCCTGCTCCCCGGATGCGTGCATCCACTCTCCCTTCTCTAAGCTGCTCTCCTTGGCCGTTTGGGACGACCATTCACGGCCCCTGCTGGATTCTGCAGTCACGAAAGAAAGGCTTGTTTGAGTACAGTAGAAGAGCTACCACCCAAGGGTGCCAGTGGCAGCCACAGGCAAAGGTTTACAGGGACCCAGAGGCAGCACAGGTCTCCCAGGACAAATATTGCCCATTTGTTTCTGCTGACTGCAGAGACCAGGAAACTGATGAACTAAAAATAATATTAATAATAATATTAATAATACATATACTGAAAGGAGAGGGAGAGGGAAAATCAAACATATGCCATCCATATATGTTTTCCATAGCTAAGTTGCTGGTGGGGTGGCAGGGGGGGTTAACTCTTCTCTGTAAATTAAGAACAAATGTCTTAAAACTTGAACAGTAACCACGTCTAACGCTGAAAGAATAGAAATACAAGGTTGAAGCTAGAATCTTTCCTGGCTTGAAACCATATTGGAAACCTTCATCAACCACATCCTGTAATACCAAGCACCAGACGACAGCTCTACCATGTAGCAAACAGAAAAAGGAAAAAAAAAGGTCTATTTGAGAAATTATCATCTTATCAGTCTCTCCTCTGGTCACTTATATGAAATTCACATCATTTTCTTCCAGTTATTGGCTAAGGGTATCCAAGGGTATGTTTTTTTTCTTCTGTTTCCAGCTCACAGAACAAACAGTACTATCACAGATTCACAAGAACAAGCTCACACGCACACCAATACAAAAGGTAACGTTAATGCTCAAATGAAGAGGTCCTCTCCAGACAATTCATTAAAATATTTGTTTTTGTTTTTTAAAGAAGTCATTTTGGAAAAACACCACATTCACGATGAGGTGGAAGGATCCGGTAAGTAGTTAAGGCACTGGACTCGGCATGCACTGTGGCCTCGCACGCCTGTGGTGAGGATATGGCACTGAGTGGGTGGCCACGCTCTTGCTCGTCTCTCGTTCTCACTCCCCGGCAAGCGGAGAGCACAGAGGAAACCTCATTAGTACAGATTCGGATGTCTGCTCTGCTGGCTTGTGTCTGTGTGCTGAGGGGGACCAGCGGGCTGTCATTCCATTCCCAGGAGTTTCGAGGCCCCGTCGCTGGTGGCCAGGATGGGGTGGGTAGGCCTCTTGCTGCGTGGCTCCAGGAGGTCTGGCACCAGGGCTGTGGGGCTCTCTGGGTCAGGGTCACCCCGGGTGGGCTCGGCCACCCGCTCCGCTGTGACCTTCTCCTCCCTGCGGCAGCAATCCTTGGCTGCACTGGCCAAGCTCTCTTTCCGGCTCCGGGTGACGGCCACGTGGTTGCTGGTGTTAGGAGCTGACTCAGCCTCATTCTCTGAGACCGGGTTGTTGCCACTGTGAGTGGACTCGTTCTCGCTGTCCTCCTCGCCCCGCTCATCCTTGTCGCTGTCCTTCCCATGGTGTTTGGTGTGCCTGGCTTTCTGGTGGATCCGCTGGTGACGAACTAGGCTGTGCTTCAAGGTGAAGGTTCGCTCGCAGGTCTGACATTTGTATGGCCTCTCCCCTGGAGGACAAGAGAAAGATTGTGTATCCATTAATAATAATGAGGCCACCAGTCCCCACCTTCCTGGGCAGCATGTGGTGGGGCCTCCCTCTCCTACTCAGTGAGAGTTCTCTCCTTTATCTGAACTAGCCAACAAGGGCCACACTCTCCGACTCCTTTCAATCCGAGTGTTCTACATACTCAAACAGGAGATCAGAATCCCAGAAGCAGAGGCTTCTAGGACATGCAGACTTGCCTCGACCAGAGCCAAGGAGTCTAGCAGGACAGGAGCAGACTGTCCCCAGGGCTCTGCATGGACAGCAGCACCTCCTAAGTCAAAGGCAGATGTTCTCTGCCTCTGATGTGCAGCAGCCGGGGCTTTTCTGAAGGTTCACACACAGAGACAAGAGCATCTGTCAAGCCCGGGAATATCTCTGAGCCCATGCAGGTGTCATACTCCTGAGCATGGAGCTGGTGTATGTTGGGGAGCACGTGCCCACTGAGGGTTGTGCTGTCAGGGGGAGGGACGCTGAGACCAAGTTCAGGGCCTGGGGTTTCCTGTGGAAGTAGGAAGGATGTTTATCTCCCGGCTTCTTGAGTTATTCAGCTCTTCTCTTTCCAAAACAAAGTCCCCTGCTTTGGGGTCTGTAGCCTCTATCCTTTAAGTGGCGAGTGGGCTTAAGAGGAACATGAAAGCCTCACTGGGCTTGAGTGGCAGCAGCAGGGGATACAGTCGCTGAAGCCCCACTGCTGTGAAGCCAGGAGGAAAAGCTGCTTGATTTTAATGGGTGACACAGTATCTACCCCACAGAGGTCTGGGGAGGCAGATGTCCTGCCATAGGAGTGACCTGAGGTGACTACATGGCCTCACATGCCTGACTCTCACCTTCTTCTAGATACCTCCTTAAGGCAGGACAGCCATCAACCCCATTCTGCAGCTGGGCTCAGAGGGACCACTCTCCTGCCTGGCCTTAAGATGCCTACACCAGGCTCGGCGCCTGTGGCTCAACGGGCGCCGGCCACATACACCTGAGCTGGCGGGTTCGAATCCAGCCTGAGCCTGCCAAACCACAATGATGGCTGCAACCAAAAAATAGCTGGGTGCTGTGACGGGCGCCTGTAGTCCCAGCAACTTGGAAGGTAGAGGCAGGAGAATCACTTGAACCCAGGAGCTGGAGGTTGCTGTGAGCTGTGATGCCACAGCACTCTACCCAGGACGACAGCTTGAGGCTCTGTCTCAAAAAAAAAAAAAAAAAAATGCCTACACCACTTTCAAGGACTAAAAGGACAATTCCTTAAAACTCCTACTTTACCCAGGTCCTCTTAGAGGGCACACCAACAACCTCAGTGAATGCTATCTGCGGGCCTCCCGCACCCGTCTGGACCGACTGTCCCCATGGCAGCTGTGTGCCTGGTCCTCCCCTTTACCTGTGTGGGACCGCATGTGCCGGGTCAGGTCCTGCAGTGACCAGAACCGTTTGTTGCACACGCTGCAGACTTTCTTCCTCTTGTCCGCCTTGCTGGCCACGCTTTTGGGCGAGTCTGTCTTTGGTTTCTTGTCATCATCACTCTTCTCCGAAGACCTCTTCTCCGCTGTGCCCTCCCCATCGGAGGGGCCGTCAGCCTCCTCCTCACCTTGCTTCTCTACTGAGGCTTCCCTTGTATCCACTGCGGGCTCGGTGGGCTTCTCCTCTGGCTCAGGGCTGGGTGGTGGCGCCTCCACCACTCCACCCTCACCCTCTGGAGGCGGTGCACCCTTCCCATCCCTGGGTTCCTGACGGCTGTGTGCTTTCCTGTGGCGGCTCAGGGTGCCTAGGAACTTGAAGCTCTTCCCGCAGGTGTCGCAGGCATGCTTCTGGTCCTGAGGGGAAGAGCCTTCACTGCCCACGGCGCCTGCCTCGCCCTCAGCCAGCTTGAAGTCCATGAGCTTACTGGCGAAGTCCAGGTCGAGGCTCTTATTGCTGGCCGTGTCTTCCTCTGCGCCATCAGTGCCATCGGTGTCACGGGCTCTTTCCTCTGTGCCGTGCTCCTCCTCTGGCTCCTGGTTCTCCTGGGCATCCTTCTCTTCCTTGTTCACAGGGGAGTCTATTCCTGCCTTGGCCTCCTCTGCAGGGTGGTCCCCTGCACCTTGGCCAAGCTCAGCGGCTTCCTGGGATGGTGATTGCTCCCTGTCCTTTGAGGTGAGATCTAGCACTTCGCCTGCCGTGGCTGATGGCTCTGCATCTGACTGGCTATCTGTATGGGCAAGGACAGTGCTGGAGTTCAGACAGGATGCCACCAAGGACGCCCCTTCCAAGGACACCAGAGGGACTCAGCTAGACCCACCTGGCAGCCCACACCCCAGACCCAGTAAGGACTTCTCTTGCCCCACATTCTCACCACCCCTTATATCCCTGAGGAGGACCAAGACGATCCTGGGAACTTCAGAAAGGCAAAAACAGCCTCCACATGCTCGCAGGGGGGTTCCCAGGACGAGCTGGGCCTCCAGTGCCACACACACAGACGCTCAGCTGCCCCCACCCTGCGGGAAGGTGTGAGTGACTCAGGCAGCACAGACAGGGGCTGCGAGGTAGGAGAGGGGTGCATTCCAGAGGCTCTCAGCACCAGGGAGGTTGAGGAAGCTGAGTTGTAAGTTATTTTTCCAGAGCAAAGAGATTATACAAACATGCAACATACACAGGACCACCCCCCAGAATCCTCCAAAGCAAGGTCTCTGAAGAATTTCCTAGGAAAGGGCCCCAAGCCTGCATTCTGTGTACATGGTACACATGCTCTTGCCTGACAGCTCAGTTCCAGGTTCAGAGTTCAGAGGCCAAGGACGACACGCATGCACTTGTAGGTTTTCTGGCTGCCGTCAGCTCCATGAGTGGTGGGAACATTACAAAGGGATGGGCTCCCTCCATGCCAGGCGTGGCATGAGCACAGACGCAGGGGAGCAGACTGTGAAGGACTGCGGATGATTTGGAGATGAGGCGCCTGGGCAGCCCTAACTTCTTACCTCCTCATTGGCTGTATGTGTCCACTGCACAGTGAAACTGCATGTGCAAAGCACCAGTTTTCAACAACCCTCTTAAGGGACAGCACTATAGTTAACATTAACGACACTAACCAGTGTCAAAAGTGCTGCCTTGCCTTCTCTTCATTCAGATTGAACTAGGACTTTTTTTCTTTTAATGTGCTGTAACAGTAATCTCACACTGGCTAGGACCTACTATTCAACTATATGTCCAATGGCTAAGTTATTACTGGAGGGTTTTAGGAGCTCCTCTGAGAATCAGGCAGGCGGAATTCCTTGTTATAGTAACACAAATATTAGATGCACCTTCCGCTATATGCCCGATCTGATTATAGTGCTTGAACCACGAAGATTTGTGGACCTAATCTGGATTTTCCCTTGATTTGAACAGACATAGCGCAGTGTCACTCCCCATCTATATATTCCTCTTTAATGTCCCATTCAAGATTATCCACCATCAAGGTGGACATGGGGTCTGAGGAAAGGAGCTGGTCCTGGCTCTGCCCACAGAGTGAGCAGATACCCTGCATGGTATGGCGCACCTACCATTGTCTGCATAACGTCTGCTCACATCATTTTGTTTTGTTTGTTTCATCCTTGACTGTATACCTTTTGGCAGCCGCTGTTGGGGCATCAAACGAGGTTTCAAAGGGAAACAAATAATTACGGTGTGACTGTAAGATTTTTGACAAGAAATGATCTTTGCAAGTTACCTGAAAGCTTAAAGGATATGAATCTTGAGATATGCACACCAGTGTCTCAGCTGCATTCCAAGGAAAACCAAGATGCTCGTTTTCTGGAATCATTTCAATAGAGCATCTATAGAGTGGATTTTAGTATAAACTTTACAATAAAAATATAAAATGTTCAATCTACTTGTTGGCTTTGTGGCAATATTTTTTCAAAGGTTTAATTTCTGGTTACTTCTTTGCATCAGTATATCTTATGCTATTTCTATTTGTTTTTTCAGGCATGAACATGGATTTTAATTTTATGAAACATATTTAAATACACCTAGAAAAAAATAAAAATGAATTCTGAAACCAAATCCAGGTAAATATACTAAGATCAAAACGTTCTGTTCTTTGGTATGGATCATGGAGAGTTCCCCCTAAGTACAACAAAGGCCAACTCACTTCCTCTTTGGACAAATGGGGCTTGACTGTAGTATGACAAACTCCCACCAGGGGGAGTGTTTTAGCAGGGTAGCCTGTGCCCTTCAAGTTCCATTTTTTATATTTATCTTTTTATTTTACTTTTTTAGAGACAAAGTCTTGCTCTGTTGTTTGGGCTGGACTGCAGTGGTGCCATCACAGCTCACTGCACCATTCAATGCCTGGGTAAAGCAATCCTTCTGCCTACAGCAGGAAAGGCACACATCACCACATCTGGCTACTTTTCAGTACCTTTTTGTAGGGATAGGGTCTTGCTCTGTTGCCCTGGCTGGTCTTGAATTCCTGGCTGCAAGGGATCCTTCTTCCTGGGCTTCCCAAAATGCTGGGATTCCAGGCATGAGCCACTGTGTCTGGCCCCAACTAAGCTTTATAAGTGATTCTTACAAATAATATCCTTCACCTCTTTATGTATTATAAATATCTAACCAATAAGGCCGAGTCCTATTTAGATCCCTATTCCCCTCAACACCCAAACTCCCAAATGCAGGTAGCTGAGCTGATTGATGACTTTTTATAAGCACCGCTACCTTAAAAACATGCATTTCTCCTTGCCTGTTATTCCTCATCTATATTGTTAACCACTGAAGAAAACGGCTAGAGGAAGCTGAAGGGATCCTAGTAGACTACAAACTCAAAGCTCCCCCTATAGGACACTGGAAACTCCCCTAGCCAGCCCAACAATTAAAGATTATTGTTTCCTAAAAATTAAATGTTTCTCTATAGATGGAGAAGACAACCAACCTGAATTAGTTACCTGATCAGGCAGCACACCTTGGTGGGAAGGACAAACGGTATCCCCCAAGAGGAATAGTGGGCCAGGACACCTCTCTGCCCAGCAGAGTGAATAATGAGTTTCAGTTTAAATTAGAATATTCAATATAGTCCCATTTAAGGGAGACCTGCCCACCACTGCAGCATTTTTAATCATTCTTTTAGGGGAAGTATGGGGTATATTTTATTGAAAGACCTTATGTGACTGAAAAGTCTGACCTATGTTATAAAATGTTAATGAATTTTAAGAAAATGTGATCTAGGTGCCAGCCACATACACTGGAGCTGGTGTGTTCTAATTCAGCCTGGGCCTGCCAAACAACAATGACAACCGCATCCAAAAAAAAAAAAAAAAAAAAAAGCCAGGCGTTGTGGCGGGTGCCTGTAGTCCCAGCTACTTGGGAGGCTTAGGCAAGAGAATCACCTAAGCCCAGGAGTTGGAGGTTGCTGTGAGCTGTGTGATACCACGGCACTCTACCCAGGGCGATAGCTTGAGATTCTGTCTCCAAAAAGAAAGAAAAAAAAAAGAAAATATGATCTAGGCATATAAACCTAGAAAACCGGTCAAGATCTTCCTTGCCTGCCTCTAAAAAAAAAAAAAGAAAGAAAAGTCTTCCTCCAAAGCCTCACTTTCAGCTTCGTGAGAGGGAGCCCCATTCCATACGAAGCCCTCATCCTAGCCTCATCAGGTTTATTTCGTTTTGACTTTTTTTTATTCAAAGGCTTTGTTCCTTCAAGAAAACCTAGACAACTTCTGGAACAGGGTGGAGGTGTAGAAGGGCTTTGATGGGATTTGGAAAAACAAAACCTGTAACTGCAAACTTATATACACATCTAGTGTGATTACTACCATTTTTTTTTTTTTTTTTTTGAGACAGAGCCTCAAGCTGTCACCCTGGATAGAGTGCCGTGACATCACAGCTCACAGCAACCTCCAATCCCTGGGCTCAAGTGAGTCTCCTGCCTCAGCCTCCCAAGTAACTGGGACTACAGGTGCCCGCTACGACACCCGGCAATTTCTTGGTTGCAGCCACCATTGTTGTTTGGTGGGCCCGAGCTGGATTCGAACCCGCCAGCTCTGGTGTACGTGGCTGGCACCTTAGCCCGTTGAGCCACAGGGGCCGAGCCGATTACTACCATTTTTAAGACTTGTTTGTAAATATGGGAAGCCAAGGGCTCCCTGAAACTCCTTCAGTTATCAGCTGCTTTCCTTCCTTTGTAACTGCTATGGGAAGAATCACACAGCTGCTTTCTAAACCAGTCTGAGAACAAATGTTCCAGACTAACATGTAAGGTGGCGGCTGATGGTTAAACATTAATAGGATGGTCTGCAGCAAATGTGTGCTCTGCCACCACCACTGTGGCTTTCCTGTAGTTGAAAGCAGATCACCCTTGGCTCACAGAGAGCTAAGTTATGGCAAGACTCCAGGGGCATCCACACCTTTCTTTACTCAAAGATCCTAGTGTATTATGTGGAAATGAAGCTAGGGGAGGAGTAAATTTTATACCCCTAGAGGGTCTGGGCAAGGCGGGCAAGAGCTCTCAGAGGTAGCATCAGCAGGGCTTGGTGGGAAGGGCAGTGGTGATGAGCTTGGAGGAGCTCAGTTCAGATGTGTCCTGCTCCCACTGCAACTGAGGCAAGAACAAGATGGCTGGGGCTCACGGCTAATGCCCCACCCTCTGTCCACACCCACTCCTGGGGCTTGGCATGGGAATGTTCCCCAAAACACACATTCTATCCCCACCCAGGACACAATTATACTCTAGAAAAACACAGGGGATTTCTCTTTGGCTTTAAGCAATGGGGAAATGTCAAGTTTTCAAGTCCCCAAGAACTGAATCTAGCACTGTAAAGCTGTTACTGTTACTACCCAAGGCCAACTGGTGGAGTCTCTGAGGAATTCTGTAGCAGGCTACTTTTTCTTTAGTTCTGGGGAGTGGGAGATGGAGAACCCCAGCAGTCAGAGAGGATGGAGCATCCTGAATAAAGGACGTGAGTAAACAGAGAAGCTGTAAGGGAAGAAAAGGCGGCAGAAGACCTACTGGGCAGCCGTTAATTGCTCTGTGGGGGCTGGAGGGAGGAAGCACACATCAGCACAGGAGAATGATACCCGGATTCAGGTCAGGCAGAGATATGATTAAAGAAAGGACATGCAGAGTGCTTTTTCAAACAGGACACAGTTTTATACCGGGAAGAGAGTTACTGAAAAGAAAAACACTACACCTCCCAACCCGGGGCTCACACTCCTCATTCCTGCAAATACCCAGCCATCCCGGGGGCCCCTCCCTGCTCCTGAGTTAGCCGCAGAGGCAAGCCTGTAAAGCTGCATATCCCTTTCGAGTGTGTTCACACTGAGGGCTAAAAATTATAGCTCTTCCTCTATATCCTGCCTCCCAACATCAGGAACGAAGGCATCTGCTAGGAGAGAAACACCTTCCCTAGTAGTCTGGAAAAGCCACCTAGGGGCACTGCCATCATTTCCCGAATCCTCCAGGCTTCTGGCTCAACTGTCAGCCCTGCTATACATCTACGCTGATCTGACCCAGGAGTTACACTCCCCACCCTTGGCAGGGCCCACCTCTCTCGGCTATGGGCTAAGAAGTAGCCCCAGCACAGCTCAGACACCGAGATTCGCCACAACTCTTAACTGAACTCCTGCCTCTCCCTCTCTCAGTCCTCCGTCACCTGGCGGCACTACCTGTGCTATCATGGGATCCAACATCACTCTCTTTTGACTGGGGGATAAGCCCGTTTCTTCTCAGGGAACAGGTGGTAACTCCATGTTTGCGCAACTGGTGGCGTTCACAGTTAGATTTGGTAGAAAAGAAGGCATCGCATTTTTGACAAGGGAAGGGTTTCTGACCTGAAGCAGGAAAAAAAATACGTATTTATCCGGCTTTCTATTGCAAGGAAAAAGAAAAGTCGCTTTTGATTCACTCTGCTGGGATTCTTGGCATGTTTCCCCCCTCTTCCAACCCTTTCAAGGAAATTCACAAAACATATTGAAAAATATATTGAGAACATCAATGACCAAAAGCTCCTGAGTATAATGGAGCAAGTTTTTGACTTCAAAAAACTAAAACAAAGTTAACAATGCAACCAAGATTTCTATACTTAAAGTAAAATAATAGTATCACAATTAAAAGTATTACACAATAATAACAAAAAATAAAAGTGAATGAAGGGATTTCAGAGCACCGCAAGAAAACACCCATATTTTACCACAAAGAGAAAGACATCATTTAGATTTTTAGCATGACTAGTACACTGTGATTATAGATGCTGGGAAATCAAACGGGGTGAGGAGGCTGCCTGGGCCCTCCTAGTAGGCTCTAGAATCACCCCCTCCAGATACCTATGGGGTCATGCAAGGGGGAGTCAAGGAGAGCCCCCATCTGGGCGGCCAGCCTCTTCAGACCTAGGTGGCCCTCCCACAGAGAACTTCCCACAACTCCTGTCTGACTTGCCCAGACATCCTGCAGTGACCTCTACTCAAGGTCACTGCAGTCTTAGCTGGCAAGAGACAGGAGGTCTTCTTGTTACATTAAAGGCTCTTTGTTCCCCTTGCTTGGTAGTAAATGAGTGACCAGCACATAACGAAATCTGCATGAGGTCATGTGCTCCACTTGACAGATGTACACACGAGGAGAACTCTCTGGCAGGCCCCGTGGCATCCCCAACCCCACAGACAAGAGAACCCCTGGGAGAGGTACAACCTCCCCCCCCTCCCCCCGCCCCCCGTTTTTTGGTCTATTCTCTCCTTTTATTTGGATTCCTTTTATACTGTAAACACTGGTGCATTTCAAAATGCACCTTAAGTTCTGCTTCAACTTGTCCTGGATGTGAGGGGGTAAGAGGGAGGAAAAGGGGGGTATGGCTGAGGAAGGAGGAAGGGGAGGAGGAGGAAGATGGAAGAAGGGAGGAGTAGAGGGGCAGGGAAGGTATGAAGAGGATCAGGAGAGAAAAGACGTGGCATATTATTTGCTGTATCATCGGGTTCTTCCGCCCCCACAGTCATTAGAGTCTAAGGTCTCAGTTTCTGATCTTACAGGACAAAGGTTTTATGTACTAACAAACATGACTTCAGAGCTGCGGTCCAGTACTTTTCTCTTGTAACCTTGGGATTGCCACAATCACATGCATGAGTCAAGAACTACCAGAAAGAGTCAACCAGTACCGGTCCCTGGAAACACAAATCACACGGGGCCTTCAGACTTTGTTTTGATTGATATCCACAGAAGCCTGAACTAATGCAAGTGCCCAAGGCCATTTGTACACTGTGAATGTACAGCAGGGGCCTGGCACCTGGGGGTGAGCCAAAAGGGGCTCGTGTATTCCCAGAAGGACGGACCAGCCTAGAATGGCAGTGGCACACTGCACAACTCTAGGGGTGCTGTTCATACACAGTGCAAAGGTGTGGATCCAGCACCACCAACGGGACAGCACTGCCATACTTGGGCATCAGGAGTAATCAAAGACAGGACATTTATTCTCACCAGAGCTGAAAGATGCTTTCCAAATCTTGGGAGCTTTTCAAGAATACAGATGCCAGCAATAATTAAAGACCACAAATTCAGAAACCTGGGAAAAGGCTGAAATCAGATACCCAGAAACCTGAACTAGGTACTTAAGGAGCCTTCTTCAAGGGTCCCCCCCATATAGCGAGGAAAACCCACTAAATGCTTTCATTTTCCTCTCACCATTCTGCAGGTGTTATCTGTTAAATTTGTAAAAAAAATTCACATTTAAGAAAAATACATATCACACTTTAACATTACCAGCTGTAAAGTATTTCAGTGTTTACGGTGCATCTTTCAAATTATTTTTGCTTTTCATTAAAAATGGAACACAATAATTAATAATTTCAAGTAAGAACAAAATATTTTTCCTTTAACATTTTATTATTAAAAAGCAGTATCACAACTTCTCTGAGCCTGGCCAGATAGAGGGGAAGGAAACCAGGCCAAGAGGAAAACAAAACAGATGTTCATGACAGGATTTTTTATTTCAAAGAAAATGACTGGGTTTTTTTGCTGCCACCTATTATGTGATTTACTCTGTAATTTTCACACTGGTGAATGTGTAACCTTCACAACTGGTTAGGACAGCTAGGCTGACATCCCGTGATGAAGATGCCTATGAATGCTAAATTCAGGAGACAATTTAATGATGCCAGTTTAATTATGAAGCTTCTCAAAGTGTACCTAAGGCCTATGACATCACCCCCCAACCCCCAAGGTGACTGTTAAAAACATCAGCCAGCTAATTTCCATTCTTATGGGACAGACAAGAAAGGAAGAGAAGCAACCTCCACTAAATGATGTTATCTGGCAAACCCTGAGGCAAGAGCAAGGGAATGAGCTAACAACAAGTGTGACTAGACTGTGACCTTGGCCACAAAGACCAGGAACGCAGAACCGAAAATGTCACTCTTCACTCTTCACGTTTCAAAGAAAATCAGGTTTAGAAAGGTGGGTCATAACAAAGATGGAAAACCTGGGAATTGCTTCTCTTTTTTTAAGAAGACACAACTTAAGGCACACCCCCTTGGCCCCCCTGGGCCTGCTCTTCTTTCCTCTGCCAGCCTTGTGTGAAGGCTCCCCTCTTTGGGTATTTTCTTTCTCTCTCTCTCTCTGGCAGAAGTGTACATGGGGCTGGGTGAAAACGGCTAACGCTGCTACTTAACAGAGTTTAAAGCAGCCAAACTCAAGTGGCGTACGAGGAGCTTCCCACATTCAGGTCTGGACATCTCGCTGATTTAAACTCCGAGGCTCGTTGCCCATTACCCATGGGAGGGTGAGGGTAGGACTGTCAAAGAGAAGAGGCATCTGTGAGAAAGTCTGTGTGAGCAGGGGAAGCCCAGAATGGACATCCCAGGATCCCAATTCAGTCACGGCAGGAGGAGGAACTGGGGCAAAGGGAAGGAGGAAAAAAAATGAGGACAAAGGCCGAAACAGACCGGCTGAGTTTGCTGGCATGCCCTCCTCCACCCGTGGCCTAAAAACACACAAGACAGTCCCGAGAGGTAAAGGCAGGAACAGTGCACTTTTGTCTCTAGAGGGGGTGGCACATTCAGGGAGAGAAAAGACACCAGAAACTGTACTCATGAGCAGGAAGCTGGAGGCTGGGAGAAAACTGGAAAGAGTGGAAGGCAGAAAGGCAGGTGTGTTGGGGGACCGTGCCAGGGGGTATGAAAAGTTGACAGCCACGCCAGCTTCCTCATCAGACACAGTTCCTGGAGCCCAAGCCCAGGAGCCAGAAAGGGCTGTGGCCACGTACTCCTTGCCTGCAGCCAGCAGGAGGGTGTCTCACTGGACACTTGACATCAGGTCTGGTTGTTTTTTTGTTATGACAGAGTCTTACTTTGTGTTGCCCTCGGTAGAGTGCCGTGGAGTCAGAGCTCACAGCAACCCTGGGCTCAAGTGATTCTCTTATCTCAGCCTCCCGAGTCGCAGGGACTACAGGCACCCACCACAACACCCAGCTACTTTTTAGAGATGGGTTCTTGCTCTTGCTCAGGCTGGTCTTGAACTCGTGAGCTCAAGCAATCCACCCGCCTCAGCTTCCTGGTGTGCTGCGATTACAGGCGTGAGCCACCTGCCCGGCCATCAGGTCTGTTTCTTGATGCCTCTATAGGGATGAGTCAACTGCACAGCATGTGTGTGAGACAAAGTAGAGACGGGGGGTGATTCCATGAATTTGCTGTCAGGGTGGAGGAGGTGACCTTCAAGGTACGGATAGAGTTTGCTTAAACTCACTCTAAAACCGGATACTACTCAACACTTCAGGCTGAAACTCAGCTAGATATTAAAAGAAAAACGACCTTCCCTGTGTAACACCTTTGTCTGCAGAGTAGTTGCAAAGTCAGTGTTTAATTTCTGGACTCTTAAGTCTTGCCTAGGGAACCAGGGGTCCATAGGGCTCTGAACAGCAGAGCCACTTCCCAGAAAGTCAGATTTGTGGCAAGAGGGGCTGCTCAGATGATTTCCTACATTCCTTCCAGTTCTAACACTCAATGAGTGTAAAATCTTCTCCCTTACTGGCACTAGATGTGCAATATAACGTGATTTAATAAAGGTGATGCTGAGATTGTCCCTGGAAGCTGGACAGTAAGGCATAGCAAAGGAAGTTAATGGAGCCCAGTGGGTACAAACTTTCAACAGCGTCTCTAATAATTGCATGTCACTAATAATTCTATAGTCGTTAAATCTGCAGTTAGTTAACAGCACTGCAATCCATAGCAATGTTCCTTCTCTATCTCAAACCGCTTCCCAATCTTTTGCAGGTGGACTCATGAGGATATAGGGAGGCATGTACCATGCACCCTGTCTTCACAAGGAGGTCCAGCCAGCCACATGCACCCTGACCCTAGGGCAGCTGCAGGGAACTCTACCCTGACTTGAATTGTAGCTGCCCCTTTTATTCCCCAGTGACCACAGACAAGTTATTTAGCTCCTCTACCTAAGGCTCGATTTCCTTCTGACAAGACATGGACAGTATTGCCCTCACGGGACTGTCATGAAGACTGGCTCTTAGTAGGTTTCTTCACTCTACCAAGACAGGATGCCAGGGATAGAGCCAAAGCATTCACATCTATTAAGGTTATCAGTAACTATGAAGAGAAAGGATGTAGAATGCATAGTTATACCCACCCCACCATAAACAAACCTCCTCCTTCCTTGCTTGGTTTGAAACACTACCAAATTTTAGAGCAACACTGATATTCTGGCCTTTGAAAGCCAAATAATCATGAGTGGATTCACAAGTGGGAACATTCTATCAAGCATCTGCAAAGACACAGCCGCAACTCTTGAAAGGAAATACTGGCTGCTGCAGTCCCCTCAGGGAGACCATCCGTTTGCTGGGAATAAAAACGTCTGAGAATAAATGGCCCCATCTGGGAGAAATGCTCACAGTAGCCACTAAGATCAAGACTCTCATCTGGGGAGGCTGGGAGGTGCAGGGGAAAGAAGATGAGGGTGAGAGCCAAGCCAGCCATCAGATCCAGACCATCTGCTCTCTGAAAAGCAGTTAACAGACACTCACTTGTCCAGAAACTCTCAGGAAGCAACTAACAGGTGTCACCCAAAATGAGGAGCAAAAGAGACTACTGAGTGGGGTCCCTTTATCTGGACGATGCTTTCGCCTTCCTGAACTGCTGCCATCATTACAAGGGTTACTTAACTTTGTCAGGCCTAAATTATTTCAGTGGGAAGAAAATGACAGCCTGAAAAGGCAGTATGTACGTCACCAACCTAGAAACCCTAGTTCCTGGGAAGTGAGTCTTCCCTGGATAGGCATTCCTCATTTAGTACTATTCGACTCCTGGATTCAGGCTCTCCCACATCAGAGAGAAATGCTGAATCGATGTGGTAATCTGTGTATCATCAATGAGGCCTCACAGAGGCCCCAACCCTCCTAGTTATGAATCCTAGCTTCCTTTCCCTCCCCTGGCACTACTCTGAACACTGTCCTGGGCTCCAGGGATAGCTCTGTGACCCCATCCTGCTGCTCTACCTTGTATAGCAGGAACAGCCTTCTATGAGCTTCTCCAAAGCTTCATGGGATAATCAACCCTATATAACACGTTTCCACTTGGGCACAGAGCATGGGTCACACTGAATTCCCACTACCTTCTCCTCACCACACTGCTGTAAACTTCCTGGCCATCCAGTTAAATCTGAATGTCAAATGAACACCAAATAATTTTTTAGTATTATCTCAAATATTACATAGAAAGTAATTACATTAAAAATTATTTGGTGTTTATCTGACATTCAAATTTAGCTGTATTTTATCTGGCAATCCTATGCCATATATATAGTACCACTTGGTTATAGGTTCCATGTATTTATTAACATTTGGGGTTGTAAACTCTGAAAGGATAAAAAAAAACTCAATTAAGAAAAGTTGGATAGTCATTTGAATATAAGAAATATCAGGTATAAAATTATTTAAAGTATTTCCTTATCCTAAGCATCACTTAAATCAACTTTTAGAAACCAATATTTTTAACTTTTTTAAATTTTCAAATTCTTATTTTTATTAGAGACATAGTGTCACTCTGTCACCAAAGCTGGAGTGCAGTGGTACAGTCCCAACTCAGTGCCGCTTCGAGTTCCTGGGCTCAAGTGATCCTCCTACATCAGCTTGCTGAGGAGCTGGGATGACAGGAGTGTGCCACCATGCCTAGATAATTTTTAAAAAACATTTGTTTGAAGAGACAGGGTCTCACTGTGCTGCCCAGGCTAGTCTCAAACTCCTAGCCATAAATGATCTTCCTGAGTCAGCCTCCTAAAGTGCTGGGATTACATATGTGAGCCACCACAGCTGGCTTGAACCATACTTTTAGAATATCATTTTGGCAATTTAAGTCTGTTACTTTCAACATTATTCATAATTTTAGTATAAAAAAAATTAAAAAATATTTCTACTGGGCAGCACCTGTGGCTCAAAGGAGTAGGTCGCTGATGGCAGGTTCAAACCCAGCCCCGGCCAAAAAAAATAAATAAATAAAATAATAATAATAATAATTCTACCACCACCCATTGCTATTCACAAAAAACAGGACAATATGACCACCTTAGTGAACAAAAAGAAAATGACCTACTTTAAAATTTGCCGTATTTCTCTTTAAGAATATATGGCAGTCAAAATAACTTCACAGAGTGATCAAAATAGCTATACCTTGGCTCGGCGCCTGTGGCTCAACGGGCTAAGGCGCCAGCCACGTACACCTGAGCTGGCGGGTTCAAATCCAGCCCGAGCCCACCAAACGACAGCTGCAACCAAAAAATGGCTGGGCGTTGTGGTGGGCGCCTGTAGTCCCAGCTACTTGGGAGGCAGAGGCAGGAGACTCACTTGAGCCCAGGAATTGGAGGTTGCGGTGAGCTGTGATGCCACAGCACCCTATCCAGGGTGACAGCTTGAGGCTCTATCTCAAAAAAAAAAAAGCTGTACCGAGGATACCAGATGTGTCAAAGCACCAAACTCACCATGCCTGAATACCCTGAAAGAAAACTAGACTTCTCTGGAGCCCCCTCCAAGCTTAACCAGTAGATAATCACACTACCTTCCTGAGAAGGGGTGGGAGAGATGGAAGTGAGTGATCTGAGGGCCTAGAACCACTTTCACTGAAAACACCCCACAATGACCGTTTCCTTTCACCAGCAAGTCTTAGAGGGTTCAGCCTATGGATGTAGGCCACTGTGGGGACTGAAAGCACATGGCAAAAACTCACAGGACCACGAGGCAAGCCTATGGCCTTTGAGACTGAGGAAGAAGTGAAGCTAGGAGTGAACGGATTGTGGGAGAAGGGCCCCTCACTTTCCACCCTATTCCTCCCCATGCCACTGGCTGCAGCACTCCCCCAGGAACTAGGACTCACCACCTGGGAACCCAGCAGGTCCTCTTACCAGTGTGTGTGAGCATGTGCCTCTGCAGGGAGCTGGCCCAAGGGAACACTCGGGGACAGTGGGGACAGTTGATCTTCTGCAGGCAGTTGGTATAGGAGTTCCGCTTTGCCCTCAGCAGCTTGTCTTCTGGGGGGCTGCCCTGCTCTTCATCATTGGGCCCATGGTGGTCAGGGGGGGCTGCAGCCACCTCATCCTGAGCATCCTCCTCCGCAGTCTGCAGAAATGGACTGAACTTGTTGGTGTCCGTGGTAGCCAGCATCTTCTCAATGCTGGCAAACTCCCCACTGGAGTCTAGGTCCACCCCCCCACTGTTGGCTTGGGGCCGGCTCCTTGTGCCCCTTTTCCGGCCCCTTTTCTTTGATGAGCCACCCGGCCCCTGCTCAGTGGGTGAGGGTGCCTCCGGGCTGCTGGCAGGAGGGGATGGGTCTCTGGACTCTTTCAGACTTGTGGTGTCGGTGGAGGCTGTGGTGGCTTTAGGGATGGAGCCTCCTGAGCCATCTGAAGCTGGGTTACTGCCGGTGGTTGTGGGCCCTGGGTCTGCCACCTTGGTTTTCAGCAGGGTGGGGGCTGAGGACACAGATGAGATGATCTGGGCGATGGAGGCCAGTGGGGGCAGCTCTTCTGTCACAGGAGGCTTTGGTAAGAGCAGGGGGGGCTTCGGCCTCAGCGGTCGCAGCAAGGCTGAACTGCTAAGTAGGGCTGAGTTGCCCAAGAGGGGAGGGTTGTTGACAAGAGTTGAGGAATAGATGGGGACAGCCAGCTGAACAGAGCCCTGGAGGGGCTGAGCGTGAGGGTCCAGGGTGGTGGCTGTGGTAACAGCCACTGTAGGTCCTGTGGGGCTTTCCAGGATCCCACTGGGCCCCAAAGTCACTGGCAGGGAAGGGGTGGGTGGTGGACAAGAAGAGGGCTGCTCGCCACTCCCTGCTTCCAGCTCAGGCTTCTTGGCTTCGGTGGGACTATCTGGATCTTTGTCTCCTTTCCTGACGTTCTTGGGGATGGACAGGTCAATGGGCTCCATGGAGCAGTCATAGGGGACCAAGGAGGAAGGGCTCAGGAAGGAGGAGCCATTTTCCTGCTTTACTTGGACCAGGCCCTTCTGAGAAAAGTCCAGGGGCTCATTGAAGTCCACTGCAAAGCTGCTGGCGGGCTCCAACTTGACTGAGACGTGAGGCGGCAGAGGCTGGGTGGGGCCTCCATGAAGAAAGCCATTTTGGGGCTCCAGGAAGGCCGCGAGGGGTTTGCGGTCCCCAAAGGCGGTGCAGCCTCCCTCCTCGCCCCTTCCCGGGGCCTCAGCAGGCGGTGCCTCTGCAGGGCCCAGGCCACCGTCAGCGGCCAGCACGTAGCTCTCGATGTCGTGCTCTGGCACGTGTAGGTGTTGCTTGAGAATGTGGTGGATGCAGTTGCGTTTGGCTGTGAAGGAGGCGCTGCATTCCTTGCACTCAAAGGGCTTGCGGCCTTTGTGGCCGCCGCCCAGGCCCCGGCCGCAGTGCGTGCGCATGTGGATGCGCAGGGCGCGGTAGTGCTTTAGGTCCTCTCCGCACAGCCGGCACACGGTGTCCGGGGCACAGAAGGCATCCACCAGCTCGGCCGCGCTGCTGCTCACGTACTCGATGTTTTTCTCGATGTCCTTGCGGGTGGCCTTGAGGTGCTTCTTGCGCAGATGCCGCTCGCAGTTGGCCTTGACGGTGAACGGGTAGTGGCAGATCTTGCAGATGTAGGGCCGCTCCCCGCTGTGAGTGCGCAGGTGGCGGATGAGCGCGGCCTTATCTGCGGCAATGTAGTCGCAGATGTTGCACTGATAGGGCGAGATGCCCAGGTGGGAGCGCACGTGGGCGCGCAGCACCCCGGAGAAGGCGAACACCTGGTTGCAGAAGCGGCAGGGGTAGAGCACCTTGCGCATGGCAGGCGTCTTCTTGCCGCCGGGCGCTGTCATGATGGCCTTGAGCTCCCCCTCGGTGATCTCCTGCTTGATCTTAGCTTCCATGCTCAGTGGCAGCAGAGCCTCGATGATGCTGTCTTGCTCCAGCTGCGTCTTCATCTCGGGCTGGCTGGGCAGCTCCCCCTGCGGCTGCTGCAGGAAGAGCTGCGTGGTTGAGTTTGGCGGGGGCCCCGACTTGGACTGCAGCAGGTGGGCGCTGGAGGCTGCTTCCACCGAGCTTTTGAGCAGCTTCAGGGATGGTGGTGGGAGGCTGGGGCTGATGGAGCCAGGGGAAGCCTGCTGGGCATTGAAGAGAGGCGGGGGTGTGGAGGTGGCCACCACCGCCCGAGGTGTGACTAGGGGCTTTGGCTTCAGAGGGGGCATGTGCTTAAAAATCGCCTGCAGCGGGGCAGCAGGAGCCTTGGAGAGAGGCGGAAGACTGATCTGAGGGGGAGCCGAGGCTGCCATCTTCAGAATCTGCTGGATGTCAGCCAGCTCAATGGCTGACTCTCCAGAAAGGGGCTTGACCACAATGCTGCTGTCTGGCTGGATGATGAAGCCCTTCTGGAAGGGCTGCAGGGACAGATGCTTCATGCTCTCCTTGGTTGCTGGGAGGACCGTGAGAGAACTGCCCAGGGAAGCAGCTTCGAAAGGAGACAAACGCAGCACGCTGGTGCAGCTGGGGTCCTGAGGTAGCTGACACTTGAGTGTCTGGAGCTGTATTGCCTGGTTGTCGTCTGGCAGGGGCTCCTCGGCAGGGGCAGGCCTTATATCTTTGGTGTGCTGCAGGCCCAGCAAGGCCAGGAAGACCTTCTGGTCCAGGGCGTCACCAGGCAGGGTCTTGACCTGCAGTTTTTCCTGACCCTGGTCCTCGGCGACGTGGGTCTGCTTGTGCAAGGCAAGCGAGGAGAGCATGGGGAATGCCTTATCGCAGGTGTCACAGACAAAGCGGTGCTGCTCGCTGATGCACCTTCGCAGGTTTGTTTCGCACCAGGCCTGTGTGAAAACGACCAGGAACAAAAGCGAGGAATGGAAAGAATCATTAAACAGGGATGCAAAAGTATTTGTTGTACAGCTGCCACAGTATACAGCCTTTCTACATAATAAAAAAGGAGGAGACCATTGGCTTGTTGATCCCAGATTGAATAAGGAAAGCCACAAAGCATCTTAAGAATCACATATGTTGGCTCGGCGCCTGCAGCTCAACAGGCTAAGGCGCCAGCCACGTACACCTGAGTTGGCGGGTTCAAATCCAGCCCAGGCCCACCAAACAACAATAGTGGCTGCAACCAAAAAATGGCCAGGTGTTGTGGTGAGCGCCTGCTAGTCCCAGCGACTTGGGAGATAGAGGCAAGAGACTCGCTTGAGCCCAGGAATTGGAGGTTGCTGGGAGCTGTGATGCCATAGCACTCTATCCAGGATGACAGCTTGAGGCTCTGTCTCAAAAACAAACAAAAAAGAATCACTTATGTTTACTGAATGATGTCATTCCCCAGGGTATATTTCACCAAAGGAGAACTGAAGTACATTTAAGTAACAATATCATGAAGGTAGAATTAATCCTCTTTTTAAGAAATGGGTGTCTTGCAAAACTAACTGATGGTGACAGAGGTTGGAGAACAAGCCACCTCTGTGATTTTGGGACAGGGGACTTGGCCTAGGAGGGGCATGCAATAATGTCCTCGGGGGATGCAAGGGTATATGCATACGTAATAACCCACTGAGCATGAGGCTTGTGCACTGGAAGAACTCCACTGTTGATATCTTCTATTTCAATTTTAAAAAGGGGGGGGGAAAGTATTTCCAAAGTAGTAGTAGATGCTTTACAAGTACAGAACAAATATGTTGTTATTCTTATTCAGGTCAATAATGACGCCAATTTTTTTTATTGTTGTTGTTGCCGTTTGCCCGGGGCTGGGTTTGAATCCCCCACCCTCAGTTCAGCACCTGTGGCTCAACGGCCTAAGGCGCCAGCCACATACACCTGAGCTGGCAGGTTTGAATCCAGCCAGGGCCCACCAAACAACAATGATGGCTGCAACCAAAAAATGGCCGGGTGTTGTGGCAGGCGCCTGTAGTCCCAGCTACTTGGGAGGCAGAGGCAGGAGAATCACTTGTGCTCAGGATTTGGAGGTTGCTGTGAGCTGTGACGCCACAGCACCCTATCCACAGTGACAGGTTGAGGCTCTGTCTCAAAAAAAAAAAAAAAAAATCCACCACCCTCGGCTGGTGCCCTACCCACTGAGCCACAGCTGCCATCCCAAATCGTTTTTAATAGAAATTACAATGCTGAAAATATTTATCTGTAATGCAGATAATAAAGAATTTTAAAAATGCAAATTCAAGTTATGATACGCTTGGAAGGGTTTACAATTCACAACTTTAAATCCCAGAGCTCTAAGAACAGGCAGATGGCATTGATGAGCTAGATTCATATGCAAGCTAATAAAAATTCAACTCAAAATAAAAGACCGCCCACCCTTCTCAACTCAATAACTCAAGGAAGACTGAAAGGGACAAGCTGAATTTTAAGAGAAAAGGCGCAACGAAAAAGACAAACACCAACTGACACTATCTCAAGGCAAAGAAACGTCCAAGTATCAGGAAGTTTAGTCCAATTATGTGGACCACAGAGATAGCTGCAAATCGGTTCCATGGGCTGATGAGAATACCTGAGAAATTCGAGGAAACTTCCTACAGGAGAAGTCAGTGAATCCTAAGTCATGGAAGCCAGCAGGAATCGAAGGGTTGTTCTGTATGAATGGCCTTCCCATTGCATCCCTGGGAAGCTGCTTGTGGACAAGTGCGTTGTGGCGCAGCAGTCCCCGGTGTGTTCGGAAGGTGACGCAGCAAATGTCACATCTAAGAGAAGAGCAGGATAAGACATGAGGCGGCAGCTGAGGCATCGTTTCCACTGTCCATTAGCCTTACTACATTTTTTGTTGCTTCATTTCAATTGAACAAAATAAAAAACAATAGGTTATCACAAGAAGCCAGTCTACATGGTTAACACTAAAAACTTTTTTTTTTTAATTACAGTTTACCAACTTCTGGATATCAACTCTTGTCAGGCAGAACAAGATGTATATATACAAATACCAATGTCTGTACCATGAGAAGACAGCTGGGAACCTGAAGCTACCATTGCTGCTTGTTCTTACCAGAGTCATGCAGTGTAAACAGAGGGATTTTGTCAGAAGTTTTCCCTTCCCGTAGTTCAATGTTTTCTTTTTACTGTGTAAGTGTTTAAAAGCCAAAAAAGCAGCATTCACATCAGCATCCCTGGCATCTGATAGGGATGAAATGATTATTCTAAATTCTTCAACTGAATTAAAAGTGACAGTGATTATGTATCAAATTGTGAAATTATCATCACTACCTGAAAAATAACCATAGCTCTTGTGTAATTGAGCCCATGCTAAGTGCAAAGCACCCTGCCAGGGCAGCACCCATGACAACCCTAGCAAGCAGGTCCAAGTCACCACCCTCCTCTTAACAGATGAAAACACTGAGAATCAGAATGGTACATGTGATCACATGACTGAGATCACATACCCAGTAAGAAGTAAAGACAAAAACGTGAGCCCAAGTTCCTGCTAATCACTCAATCAAAAAGACAAAACTGTCTTTTTCCTTGACAGATTCCCACAAATGCAGCCTACTTGAAAAATCATGATATGATCTGGACATTGTTGAAACTTGGGGAAAGAGGCTTATATCAAAATCATGACACTTCACTTTAGAGATGATCTTTCATATCCTAAATTTTCTGAGCCACACAGATGCTTAGCAAACACCACTTTATAATACTGTCTTTGCTTTTTGAATTCTAGGTCTTCACTGAAAACTATGTTAAAAACGATACAATAATTAAGACATTAACATCATCCCCTAGACTTGCAATGAATACAGTGGCAACTAAAGCCACATGTGGCTGTTACAATTTCCCCAGTCACACTGGCCTGTTTTAAGAGCTCAAATGTATTGGGCAGTACGGATGTAGCACCTTTCCACAACTGCAAAAAGTTCTGTTAAGACAGTGCTGTGTGCCAAGCATCATTCCATATATTGACACATACGAATGTATTTGAACCTCACAAAACCTCTAAGATAGGTTTTGTTATCCTTGTCTTACAGAGGAGTGAGGCAACTTGGTCACATTTACACTGCATACACCTCAATGGAAACTTTTTTTGCTTTGAAATTCTTCTCTGAAATTAAAGAGATAACAAAATCACCCACGAAGCAGCTGAGCTCACTTCCATGAAGTGCTGAAAGAAACAAGTGCCAGGTATGTGCAGCCTGTTGCCTTATCACGCTGTGGTGGGTGCGGCACAACTCAATCCGGCCCTGCATCCACCTCCCCTGGCTCCTCTGTGAACGTGGCGGCCTCTCCCCAGCAAGATGCCTGTTGTCAACTGCATTTAGAATACGGGGTTCCCATGAGCCACAGACACCACAATGCCTCTTTTGAGGGAATTCTGCTGAGCTCACCAGTGTGGTCAAGGTTTCAGGCAAAGAATGGATTCAGACAACCCAGAATACTTTTAGAGGTGAAAGGCTTCATGTTATGGACCCAGACACCCAAGTTTCCAGAGGTCTAAGTCATAGGCTATGAGATAGATTCGACAAGAAAGCAGAGTAGACACAGCTACTCTGTGCAAGGTTGTTTTTCCAGCTGAAACATATTCAAGGCTCTAAGCTGCACATACAGATTGGATGGTAACCTTTGGAGGCCGCTGACACCCTCCATTCCACCCTCTTGCACTAGAAACGGGACTCCCTCTCTTCTACCACCCTGAGCTCAAGCCTCTTAGGCTTACGCTCGACTGCACCCTCCATGTGCTCACTTTGCCAACCAGTCAGCTTAAAGCTCTGAACTGGGCTAAAAGCTGACAGAAGTGTCTGAATTGAGAAAATTTAATTCTGACTAGATATTTGATAATCTTAAGAAGTTACTATAAATCTTTTAGTTATAATAATAGTATTTTGGGCTCAGCGCCTGTGGCTCAACGGGCTAAGGTGCCAGCCACGTACACCTGAGCTGGTGGGTTCGAATCCAGCCCGGGCCCACCAAACAACAATCATGGCTGCAACCAAAAAATGGCCAGGTGTTGTGGCGGGCGCCTATAGTCCCAGCTACTTGGGAGGCAGAGGCAAGAGACTCGCTTGAGCCCAGGAATTGGAGGTTGCTGTGAGCTGTGATGCCACGGCACTCTATCCAGGGTGACAGCTTGAGGCTCTGTCTAAAAAAAAATAGTATTTTGGCTGATTTTTAAAGTTTTTCTTTTATATATATGTAATGAAATATTTATAAATGAAATATGGACTACCTGGGATTTGTTCTGGGATTATCTGGGTTGGGAAAGAGATGAAATGAAGTTGGCTATGAGCTGATAACTCCTGAAACTGAGTGAGGGAGCTTGGGGGGTTCACACTGTTCTCTCTACATTTGTGTATGTTTGAAGTGCTCCTTACCATGTCTAAAAAGAAATAAATGTAATGCATAAACAAATAGGTAACAGGAGTTGGCTGACTTTTTGTCTCTTTCCCTAAGTTTCAACAACATCCAGACCACTACCTACAGCAGGCATATTGGCAGGGCTCAAATTATAAAAACTCCAGACGATAAGCCCTAACACGGAGTGCTTTTGTAGCACATGTATTATAATGTGAAGGAGCCCATTTCTTTAGCAAGATCAAATTTCTTCAAGCATGCCCAGCACAGGACCAGAGCCTCTGGGACAAAGCAGGA
This sequence comes from Arctocebus calabarensis, assembly GCA_963573935.1. Lineage (NCBI taxonomy): Eukaryota > Metazoa > Chordata > Mammalia > Primates > Lorisidae > Arctocebus > Arctocebus calabarensis. The sequence goes on from CAUYON010051553.1 coordinate 28,860, forward strand.
GGGGCCAAAGGTCTGGAGGGAGCCACTCGGGCCAGGGCTCAGGAAGGCTCTACAAACATGAAATTTATGCTCAGGACAGGCTGGGCACTCATGCCTATGGGACCATCTGGTTCAGTACTTTATGAACCGGACAGTTCAGGGGACCTGTGGGGTCGAGAAGTTGGTCTGTGTCTTCCCTGAGAAGTGAAAAAAAGGAAGAAGGAAGAAAGACTCAAGCCAAGAATAAAGGCAGCAAGACCTACCACCCCAGGATCCTGCAGGTGTTTTCCCCCATGATATCTATGATAACTCAATCTTCTTGTAATAATCAGCACTTACTACATATACATATTTTGTGTAGTATATTTTAAATTGACTTTTATTAGTGCTGGGCACTGTCCTGGATGTTGTGACATTGCAATACACACCTACACTCATTTCATGCAAACAATCCAGTAAGATAAAAAATGTTCATAAGAATGAAAGTGCTTGTGGTCATTCAATCATAGCTGAAAGTGGGACATACATCCTTAGCACGCCTCTCCTCTGATTTCCACCTGGCAGGGAAGGGCTTGCTAATCAAAGCAAGGTAAAAGGAGCGCTTTTGAAGTAAGTCATACATACCTTAAAAATTGTATTAAAATAAGTCATACATGCTTTAAATATTGCATTAAGCCAAATACACATATACAATGATATGTCTAAAACATAGTATTATGCATATAATGTAAATAAATAATATCATAATGATCTTCATTATTGTAGATTCTGTATTCACAAATCTGCCTACTTTGTAACATTTATTTGTTAATCCAAAATCAAAACTTATGGTGCTTTTGTGGTCCTCCAAAGACATGTGCAGAGTAATGAAAACTTTGAGTTGCCTGACACACATGTTTCTAGCTGAGGTTGGAAGAAACTATACTCTACCCTTGTTTCAGCTCCCATACTGTACATAAACGTCCTTTTGCTATCTATTTTGTGCCATGGTCTTTGCATTTTTGTGCTTTTTTGATGGTGATTTCAATGTTTAAAATGACCCCGAGCATAGTGCTCAAGTGCTGTCTAGTATCCCTAAGCCAAAGAAGCTGTGTGGTGCGCCTTGTGAAGAAAGCATGTCCATTAGAGAACTTCAGTCCCTAGGTTGTTAATTAATCAACCCTATGGTATTAAACAGAAACACATATAAAAAAGGGTTACATGTTCATCAATTTGACAAAAAAGTGACTAGAGGCACTCAGGAACTTTAACCCTAGCAGCAGTCTATTGCTATCTTTGCAGTTACTTTATAGACTCTAACACAAGTAACAAGAACCAACTGTACACGTTCACCAAGCTTTCTACGGCAGGCCAAGATCTCATGTTTGAGTCTTGTTCCACTGACTAAAGTGCCATGTCATTATTATTGCATAAATTATACTCACAATAAACATCTTTGATTCTCAGTTTTGAATTCTTTAAAGTGGAGCAAGAACTTAGATTTTTGCAAACTAAACTAAAGCAGACTCATAGACTTTTATGATTATTTCTCTCAACTGTGCACAGGTACCTTGGTTGCCCTAAATGTGATAGCAATTAAAAAAAATTCCAATACGCACTGCAAACTAGGCTTTCCACTTTCCAACTTAACCTTCCACAGCACTATTCTTTTTTTTTCTTTAACAATATTTCATTGGCTCATATAAAAATTAATGAAATTATAGTAAATGATTACAAGTATTGCTAACAGAAACAAGTCGGGAAGAAATAATGTTGACTCTTGGTAGCATGCAAGTAAACTATAAAAGGTGGGCAGGTGAGCCCAAGAAGTGGGCTGCAAACTTTCTGAGCTGCACACCATATCTCACATCTTACTAGTAAAATAATTTTTAAGCATATGGCCTATATCTATTTTTTATTTAACTGAGAAATGTGTACACATTAAGCATATATGCATATGTATTTATGTACACATTTACATGTATATACAGAGGGTGCCTCTGAATACAGAAAATGTACACACATTTTCAGAAGGAAATACACGGCTCAGTGCCTGTGGCTCAAGCAGCTAAGGTGCCAGCCATATACACCTGAGCTGGCGGGGGGGGGGGGGGGGTGGGGGGGGGGGGGGGGGGGGGGGGCATTTCGATGCTAAGAAACCAAAAAAACCAAACCCACAAAAATTGGCAGGCAA
>CAUYON010051555.1:0-18644 GCA_963573935.1 Arctocebus calabarensis
GGTTCAAGCCCGGCCTCGGCCAAACTGCAAAAACAAAAAAATAGCCAGGCGCTGTGGCGGGCGCCTGTAGTCCCAGCTACTAGGGAGGCTGAGGCAAGAGAATTGCTTAAGTCCAAGAGCTGGAGGTTGCTGTGAGCAGTGTGACCCCATGGCACTCTACCCAGGGCGATAAAGTGAGACTCTGTCTCTACAAAAAAAAAAAAAAAAAACAAACCATCACTCGTTTCAATATTTTCCCCAAAGAGTTGAGAGGTCTTCTCTTTTGCCATTGCCAGTATTTTCTTTGAAATCATAGTTTCACTTATTTTTTAGTTATTTTGGACTGGTCATATATCTCAGAAGTTTTAAGAATACTACTTCCAGATCTGTATTTTTACTTCTTGTTTGTTTGTTTTGAGACAGTCTGTTTCTGTTGCTCTGGATAGAATCCCATGGCATCATCATAGCGCCTTAGAAACTCAAACTCTTGGACTTAAGCAACCCTCCTGCATCAGCCTCCATCCTGAGTAGTTGGGACTACAGGTTATCTGCCACAAAGCCCGGCTAGTTTTTGTTGCTTGTTTGTTTTCTATTTTTAGTAGAGATAGGGTCTTGCTCTTGCTCAGGCTTGTCTGGACCTCCTGAGCTCAAGCAATCCACCCACCTCAGCCTTCCAGAATGCTAGGATTAACCGGCATGAGTTACCATGCCTGGCTTATATTTTTATATTTTATCTGTAAATGACTGCCTTAGAACACTAGTGGCATTTGAAGATTTTCCACTTGATTTCAAATTAAATTTTTCTATGTACTTGAAACTCAATTTTCTTTCTGTTATATTTCCAGTGGATTTTTAATACCCATTAAAGTATAACATCTTAAGATTGTTGACCAGTCACCTGAATCAATATGGGCTTCTGCCAGGACCTTTTACCCCCAACCTTGAACTATTCTTTTTTTAGGTGCTAGAACAGAGCTAATTTGATTTCCAAGTTGAGGCTCTTTTTTTCCCTAATATATTGGAATAAAGTGTTTTCAAGGACCAATTATATGAGCAGAGCTTAATCGTTCTGTCTTCATGCTTATTTACTCTTACTAATGCGTGTTTGTCACAAGACATCATGATGCACAACCTCTAATTTACTTGATGATCAAATCCCAGTTGATCAGCAGTTCCCGCTGTGGAACAGTATTAATGAGTTCTTGCCGTTGACTCGCAAACATTTTGGTGTCAGCATTCTTGCTCACGGGAGGAGGCAAGGGGTTGAGTGATGGCTACATTCACTGAGGGCTCACTCACTAAAGGCCCTGGGATGAGAGCAGGCCTGAAATGTAGCCTAGGAGTTTGATTAATAACCAACAGAGCCGGTGTCATATAAAATACAGTGGGAAACTTTTTTATTACAGTATTAAGAAAAACATCCTTCCTCTCATTTGGAGATTAGATTAGGTATTTTTTAAATGTGTGAGGTTCCTTATGATGCCCTGAGAATTTTATCTTCTTAAAACTAAGCCCCAGACTGAAGAACATGCTTAAAATAGGTAGAAAGTAAAATATCGTATTTTTATTTGCTATAATTATTTGCTGAATGATTTATTCAATATTCACTCTTTTATCTTCCTTCTCTCTAAATGAAGCCAGCTACTAAACTAGAATCCTTTACTGCTGATATAAATTACAATGAGATCAAAGTCACCACATAGGACTGTGAAATCATTAAAATTAGGGCATACCATGACATTTGCATGACATTTCTGCTTCTGAGCTTGCTTTTGCTCACTCTGCTGCCTGGGGTGCCTTTCCCTCTCCTCTAGAGTGATCCAAATCCAACCAATCCTTCCAAAGCTCCAGCCAAATCCCTCCTTGATGAATACAGCCCACGCTGATCTTGCCTGTCTCTAAGCCCTGTTGCCCTGTTGTCTGTGTCACACAATCTGTCATTTTCTGTTTCAGAGTTTTGCATTTATAAGTCACTTGTTATTAATTATTTCATATGCCCAAGTTTTACCCTCTGTAAAAACTACATCTTAATTAATTAATTTTGGGGATCCTCACAGTACCCCGCCTAATACCAGGAAACAGCAAAAAGTCAAGAATTACTGCTTTATGTCATAATTTGTAAGAGGACGTCAGTGTTAACAGAATCTGTTACCAGAGTTGGCTAAGACAGAGAAGTAGCATTGGGGCTAGAAAAGAAAAATAAGAAAAAAGGGGAGTTTTGTATGACTTTTCTTTCCCTTTGGAAATATATCCAGGGTATGCATTTAGAAAGTTTCAAAAGGGATAGACTAACCTGGGTTCTAGTAAAAAACAAAACAACAAAACAAAATAAAACAAAAACTAACAATAACAGCAAACCCCCAAAATTCTTGAAAAAAAAGCTGCAAATATTCTGTATTCTAAATTTTGTGAGGTTACCTTTTTCTTCTTCTTTTATGCCATTAAGATAGGTGAGAACAGTCTTTTCTTTAAAAGACTTTTAACAGCCCCAACGCTGAAGGCAATTCACTAACGAGCCTGAAAAGTGCTACGTGTCATTGAAAATAACTTATGTTCCTTCAACCTGACTCTGAAAACCACAGGTCCAGGATGAGTCAGCAAAGAGAACTCAAAGAGAATATCACCACTTCCCATCTCTCTTCTTCTTGTTCCTTCCCGCCCCCCCTCCCCCCAGGCAAGCATGAAACAAAGTTTATTGAGAAAGAGAAAGATAGGTTTACAGAGTAAGATCAAGGTATGGGTTTACAGAGCAAGATACATTCACCATAGACAGCAAACAGGCCCCAGTGTGGTGACAAAGAAAAGGCAAAGAGGCCCCCATTTCTTTTTATTTCCCCATGGATGGCTATAAAGAGCCATTTTATTGAGAAGAAAATAGAATGAGTAGCTCAAGTCTAGGAAAGCTAAAATTATATTTCTTGAAATTAGTCAGAGTAAATGAAGTAAAGGAGAAAGGTGAAGAGAGACACATGGATGGAATAGAAAATAGCAACTCTAGGAATAGCTTCTGTTGACTGAGTACTTACTATATTCCAGGAAGTGAACTAAGTACCTCCCACTATTAACTCCATCTCAGTACTGTATGTTAGCACATGGGCCCTCAGGGAAATAATTATGCTATCAGTTGCTATGACTCCAATTAAGACTCTAGTAATTATAGTTTTTACCTATAATGTTTACCTGGAGTTAGGAGCTAGAAAACTGAATTCATTTTCATTTATTTGTTATATTGAATTGCCATCTCCTTGTTATATCTCCTTAAAGTATCACTGCATCTCAAATTAAATAAAAGTATTCACTTTATTTCTTGTCCTAAATTTAGTGAATTTTTCGTATCCAGTTAAATAATTGCCAAATTCCATTTCAGCTGCCAAAATTTATTCTAGACGTAACTACATTTTAGTCTTTATTTGGTGAGTCTGCAAGACCTTAGATCAATAGACATTTAGTAAAAACTTACTTTTTCTACCTGGAAATAGAAGTCTAAAAGGCAAAGGATATTCTGAGAAGAAGGTACATAGTTTTAAGGATATAGTGATATAATCTTAGTAACTTTTTAGTATAATGTTCCTAATGATTTTTCTGACTGATGCCTTATAGGATGTGAAAGTTGCCTTTAATAAAGAATCAAAAGCCCTTCTCTTAAGATTTACATTTTATACCACAGCAAAGTACTAAAACGATTAAAAAAAAATCTGTATGAATAGAGCATACGTATGCTCTCCTTGATAGTCCATTTAATTTTAAAAATGTATATCTGATAAAATCCACTTCTCAAAAATCCAAAGATTTAAGTAGTCTTTTCAACTTTGCTATGCTTGCTATGCTTCCACCTACTGTTATTAATAAATGTCAAATGTTGAATAGAGCACTGAGTATTAATTTAAAAAATATCTTCCTTGTAACTAATGCTTTCCAAGAAAATATTTTTCTTCTTTTTTGCAAATAAAACAATTAAGAGTGACATCAAAATAACTATATTACATCGAACATCTCTTCAGTGAAGTCTCACTATATCAACAGTAGTAAAAGTAGGAAATAAAAATACTCTGAGATTTCACCCTAATCCAGAAATGATTCCACTTGTAGCTAGAGAACCAATGTCAAAACACACCTGTAGATCAAAAACTCAAAGAAGAAAAAGAAGTTTCAGAGTGCTTCAAATTAATTTCAAAAGTCAATATCCCAGACTGTCACTAACATTTAGGAATTGAGTCTCAGATCTTCCATCTTGAAAGTGCCTCTGTTCTATGTACCACCCCAATCTTCCCCAAAGGCTTGTGTGAATAGACATTTTATGCTTTTACTTGAAAGAGTTTGCTTGTCTAAGGCTTTTGTAAGTGTGTTACATACAACAACATAACTCTACTTCCACACCACTGAGACCGACAGAACCAATTAGTAAGTGTATGAAAAAAATGAAGTATTCATTTATTTTGAAGTGAGCTACGGGTGTTACCTACATTCAGTTTCAATGTTGATATTTCTTCTAGTTGTTCCAAGGACAGAAAAGCTTAAAGTAATTTTTGAGAAAATGTCAGCATTGATGCCAGCAAAAATACGCATAAGGAGCATCCAGATTAAAATTCAGGATCTTATATATATGTAACATGAATTATCTGTTTAGAATAAATATAATTAAGTCACTTTCTGTAAACCTATAGCTTGTGTGTATGTGTATAATAAAAATATTTTCAAATAATAAGAAATTTACTTATAATATTAATCTCTAAAGATGAAAATGAGAAAAAGCAAGCAAACAGTATATTTATATCATAAGTACCCTAGGAAGAACATACTATCATTTATCGAACATTTATTTTTACTAAGTGGAAATTTGTGTATAAGCTGACTTTTGTCAGTTGATTAAAATAGACAACAAATATTATAGACAAGCATATAATCGCATTTTAAAATAAAACATAAGATTGTTTTCACAAAATCAGTGCAAATTTCATTGCATGACTTCTATGCACTCATAATCCCACTAATATTTAAGAACTTGAACAAAGATCTCATTCGTGTGTTTAAGATCCCCTATTAATATAAACATATAAACTGATTTAACTTGGTATCCAATTTGTAACTGTTAGAAACTTTGCATTTCCATATAGCAGCTAATTTTCGGAGAAAAATTCTAGTTGCTTCAAACCACTGAACATTATAATAGCAAAAATGAGATTGATCATTAACTCTAGTAAGTGCCTTTGACTTCATCTTAGGCTTTTAGTTAACTAAATAAATAAATGGCTGCTAACTCCTTTAAAGAATTATTACTTAATTTAATCTGTGCAATCTTGTGGACAATTCCAAGATTCAACCATTACCTTTATGCAGATGACTTCTAAATCCATATTGCTAACTTTGACTGATCTGTCTGGAGTTCCAGACTCTCATTTTCAGACGCCTCTTCCTCACACCCTGGCTTTGCTTCATGGGTCTCTTGTTCCCAAATATAAGAAACTGTGAAATCCTATCCATCTATCTCTGTGATTTTTTTAAATAATACAATTATCATTTCTATCCTATTATTCTTTATCTAAAATAATTTAGTAGTTTACCTGGCCCTTTCATCATCTTTAAATATTGCTGTTCCCTTAGGTTCGGAACTTTCATATATTTTCCATTCAGATCCTTTTTTTTTTTTTTTTTTTGAGACAGAGCCTCAAGCTGTCAACCTGGGTAGAGTGCTGTGGCATCACAGCTCACAGCAACCTCCAATTCCTGGGCTCAAGCGAGTCTCTTGCCTCTGCCTCCCATGTAGCTGGGACTATAGGCACCCGTCACAACGCCCGGCCATTTTTTGGTTGTAGCCTTCATTGTTGTTTGGCGGCCCGGGCTGGATTCAAACCTGCCAGCTCAGGTGTACGTGGCTGGTGCCTTAGCCCATTGAGCCACAGGCACCGAGCCTCAGATCCTTTATTGGATATGTGCATTTGAAATATTTTCAGCCTGTAGCTTGCCTTTATGTTTTCTCAACAGTATTTTTTTAAAAATAATTTTTGTCTTTCTCTAGAGATGAATCTTACTATGTTGTTCAAGCTGGGCTCAAACTCCCAGGTGCAAGAGATTGTCTTACCTCAGTCTCCTACGGAGCTGGGTCTATAGATGTGTGATACTGCATCTGGCTTTCAATATTATCTTTTGAAGGATAAGCATTTTTAATTTTGATGAAGCCCAATTGTGCTTTGGAACACAATATTGTGTTCTAAAATGTTCTTCTTAATCCACAGTTACTAAAATTTCTCCCATTTGTTTTGAGACATTTCATGGTCTTAGTCTTTACATTTAGATTTATGAACCATTTTGAATTAATTTCTTATATGGCGCAAGGTATAGATGGAAGCTCTTTAAAATGTTGTTTTTCCATGGGGATATCTACTTGTTTTACATGGAATGTTTCTAAGAATGGAAATGACATGGTCTGATTTTAATTTTAAGATGGAATTTAAATGATGAAGTGAAACTTCTTAGCAAGGAAAACTTCCAGGACACAGTTCCTGTCTGCACTTACTAATATCCACTGCTTTTGCTTAGACTTCCTCTGCTGCGTTCCTCTCCACTGCCATACGATCCCACTGTTTCTGTCCCATCATCTCTTTTTTACTTTGATTATTCCTCTTTGGATTAAAGGAAGGAGCCAATGAAGATGACGACTATGAAGAGAGAAGAGAAAGAGCCTTTAATTGGCTAAAAAAGACTCTGAAAGAAATACTGAGGGACAGACTCAGAACAAGTTCAGGAAAAGGAATAACCTGTCTCTTTCCCTCCATTTCTGCAAATTCATAAAGAATTACCTCTGAAGCAGTACCTTAGGCCTCACCCTTGCTCTATGTTGTCTTCTGGTAGCATTCTTCATTTAGTTTCCAGAATATTATTTTAAAAATGCTTGCATTTCAGAAGAAGCCCTAATGGCTGGTATTCTCTGAAAGGAATTTATTACTCCAACAAATATTTGCATATAAAAATGCAATGTAATTTGTGAGGAAAATTATTTGTCAGCACTTGAGAAATGAACACGACGTAAAGCAATAAATGGGCCATACCAAGTTGTCCCTCCTTGTAGGTGTTGCTCTAGTCCTTTCAAATGATGTGAGTCCTGAACAACAGGGGCAGGACTTTCATGCTGTGCAATCTACTACGTAGTACTCAGCGTGGCTTCCATGTCTCCAATGCATTCCACATATTTTAACTCACCAAAGACAATTCACAAGAAAATAATTTCTTTCCAAAATCAAGTAACAACTTTAAGGCCATTTAAAAAGGTGCTTCCTCTTTCTTATTCTTTGGAAGCAACACAGAGATGATTTCTAATCTGCCCCCTCCACCACTGCCATATGCTCTGAAATGCGAGCTAGAGGGGCAGATGTATAATCTGGGAAATGATCCAAATTCACGACCTCCTTAGAGCCAAGGGTATTGTGTGTGCAATGCCAGTCCTGGACACGATGCCTAAAAATTCTAATTCACAGAAACAAAGGACAAAAAGGCACAAAGAAAAGAAGAAAAATGAAAGCCTCCTGAATTCCTCAGCCACAGTAGACAACTGGCACATCATCTGTTTCACCAATGCCGACCAAGGTAGGGTCCTAGGGAAGTAACAGGTTTCCCTAACCCTCACTGACTCTGGTAGCAGAGGCAGCTCTTCAGCAACATGACTATGAGCTCCTTTCATCCAGGTTCTCACTTTATCCTCTCAGGCAACTCTGTGGCAGCACGAGTAGTGCAAGCCTGGACTGTCACACAAAAACTCTGAAAAAGTAACAGAATGTCTAGACTTTAGAAAGATGACAAACCAACGAGCGATTGGTACCAAAAAAGCACATTAGAGGACAGCATTTGTTAGCATAAACAGGACTGGTTTTGACTTGGTTTAGTATGGAACAGATTCATTAAATAGCCTTCTCAAGGTCTACTCCTTATATGCGGTAAAGACAGGAAATTCACTCTGAAGGTCACTCCGGGGACCCAAAAAGAATTCTAAATCAGTATCTGGTCTGTTGTCCACATGGACTTGGACAAGAAACAGCCAGATAAGCCTCTTCTTCCCCATTTTACGATGGGGCACATTATAATCTAATGAAAGTTCCATTGTGAACCCTATTTTATTTCTTCCTATAACAATGTATGATTATAAAAATCTCTCAACAGAGGAATAAAACCATAACTTGTAACTACATATATTATTAGAACTTTTTATTATGTGGTTTCTTCTTGAAGGGAATTTTCCATTATAAACTTTCTCAGCATATTATGAACATCATCTCCCACTTTGTTCCCTATATTTCTAAAGAGCATTTTAAGTCTTGTCAAAAATGATCCAAATCCGAAGAAATACAACCATGTCTGGGCTTCATGTGTGCTCTAACCTGTATTAGACCCAATGGTTTATTTGAATTCAGCAATATGAATATAATATCTTTTATGCATATAAAGGATAATCATTGATTCCTTCTTTAATTTAGCAAACAATTATTGGACTCTAGATTTGTGCTTCAAATAATATATCAATTCTTACAATAAAATATAAATAGATCTTGGGTAAATTATAATAAAACACATGTAAATGCATTTTTTTATTCATAGAAAATAAAGAAAAATCCTTAAGCAAAGTCCTTCAACAAACAGAAAACAAACACATGAAAAACCATGAGTGAATGATGGGAGGTAATTACTTTTGGAGTTTGAGATTAGCTTTCAGGCAAATGCTAATATTAAAAATCTGGTTCTTGATGAAGTGATGCAATGGTAGTATTTGGAAGGATCCGGGAGTCAAGGTCAAAAGTAGGAGAGTTAAAGTATTGATCTGCAAAGAGCCTATAATCTTAGCAGAAGAGTGAAATGAAAAACTCCGTCCCCCAAATACACTTCCCTAAGCAAAGTAAGTCTAAGGAAAGCTGTCCTGAGTCTGGCTATAGATAGAAGAAAAAAACTCAATAAAAATATAATAATTTTTTTTGAGAATCTTGAACCAGAAGAATGACTTCTCAGAGGTCTTTAAATCATATTTTTTTGTCCTAATCAATTAAACTGTCAGCCAAGAAATTATATGAATTGATCTCAGGTAAGCAGTGTCCCATTAGGACCTGAGAAGAAGCAAATTTAAATCCCTTCTGGGAAAAGCACATGCAAATCAGGCTTCTTGAGAAGTTAAAGTTAAAAAATATAACCTCCCAAAGAGAAATTAACAAATGCATAAAGAAAAAAATCACCATGAGAGAAAGTCAGCAGGAACATTCAAGATTTGGACACTGAATTCAAGATAGAAGATAAGTCTAAAAAAATTAATACATGTTGAGCATCCCTGTTCAAAAATCTAAAATCTCACATACCCCCAAATTCAGATCTTTTTGAATACTCACATGTTGCTACTAGTGGAAAATTTCCTCATAAGCCTTTGTTTGCTGTTGCTAATGCTAAACCACTGATACTGTATTCTGGTAATGCTATTGTGCTGCTTAGTTACTCTGAATACATTATTTTTCACTGTCATTTTTTTACTGTTATGTGTAAATAAAAGTAAAAAAATGATTATTTATTGATAGTGTACAAATTCAGAGTTGGGAATTATGGTGATGATAGATTGTCCACATGGGTAGCTAAGATAGTGACACCTTTCCTTTCTGATAGTTTAATAAAAACAAACTTTTTTCATGAACAAAATTACTAAAAATACTATATAAGATTACCTTTAGGCTATCTGTACACAGAATATTTTAAAATAAATGAATTTTGTTGAGACTTGGATCTCATGTCCAAAATATCTCATTATGTATGTGCAACTATTTCAGTATCTGAAAAAATGAAATCCATAATATTTGCAGTCCCAAGAATTTCAGATAAGGGATATTCAACCTATATTTAGAATGGAGTGCAGAGTCAAAGAGGAAAACATGAAAGAAGGTTTAACAAACAGGGCTGAGGCAGCATAGTTTAACTACTGAACTATCTATTAAACAGTTTTACTAACATAGTTAGAGTTCCTTAGAGAGAAGATAGAAGGGGCAAAAGCCATATTAACATATGTACTGTCCCAGAAGTGATGAAAGTATTAATATATGGATATAGGAAGCATAGCATATACCAAGAAGGAAAACATTTTTTAAAAAGCAATAAAACCTAGACTGAAGTAGAAGTGAATATCAAAGACAAAGAGAATTTTTAAGAGTATTCAGAGAGAAAAAGACTGATCTAAGGTGAAGGGATGCCAATGAGATTAATGCCTGACTTTTCACAGTAGAAACCAAAAGATAGTAAAAGAACATCTTCAAAGTGCTGTGAGCCCAATATCATATACCCAACAAACAAGTTGTCATAAAAAAGACCTTTTCTGAGAAATGAAACAATATAATCAATTAAAGAACATCTGAAAGACATAATTCTGGAAGAAAGGAAAAGAGATGAGATAAAAAATGGTATAAAAAAACTGATAAATACTTAGGTAAGTTTGAACAAATGTTGAATGCATAAAACTTAAAAATCAGTATATAATTTGCACAATCAAAAAATAATAAAGGAAACATCATGGAAAATAGTTATAAAAATTGGAAGTGAGTAAGGAAAACTAAAGTGACCTCAGTTCCTTGTATTGTTTGGGAGAAGGATTGAGTATGGGCTAATTTTAGATTTTGTTAAATAGCAGACCCGAGCTGGGTTCAAATACGCCAGCCTCAGTGTATGTGGCCCAGAGCCCTAACCACTGAGCTATGGGTGCCGAGCCTGCTTTCATTTTTATATATTCTTCATTAGTCCTTTTATTATAAGTCTGCTTTTATTAGATATAGTTGGGCATCATGAACCTTTAAAAAAGACTCCATGAATTACAAGGACTAAGTGTCTGCCCTCTAAGATACCAGCAATTGACAGGAGGGTTAATATTCTTAAATATGTTTTTCATTATGGCTCCTTGTCAACCAACCCAGAAATAAAGGGTCTTGTGATTAAGTTTTTCTCCCTTTGCTTTTCTTCTGAAATACTTCCCCAAATAGTTGCCCAAGATGTCTCAGGGGTTCAGACTTCCATCTTCTTCTCAGAAAATAGAAACTGTCCCTTTTCTGATGGTCCTCCTGCACCTAATCTGTGCCAATCTCTCTGGCAAATCCTCCCATTTATACAATAATTCTATTACCAGACCTGCCATTTGATGTTGTCTAAAAGTGCTTTTATTTTAATCCAGATATTATCCATTACCTAATTAGTACATTAAATAGTCTCAATGTAAACATCCAAATACTATAAAAAAGAGAAGAAGCTTCCCTTAGCCCCCAAGTCCCCAACCCTAATCTTCCTCCTCTCCATAAAAGTAACCCTGTTACTTTTTCTACACATTTGCATTTGCAGACAAACACATGATGGTGTTGTCACTGTCTGCACTATGCTTGTTGTGGCTAACCAGTGAGAACCTTAGGGGCAGAATCCATAACTTTGAATTGGTAGTATGTGACACAGACTGGGATATGGGTGGGAATTCAATATATACTGGTTTAATAAATGAGCTCGCATTGTGCCCCCACCTCAATGCAGTGGATAACAGGGTTCACGGTCTAAAATAAGAAATACAGTAATATATTTGGTTCTCTTCTCATTTCCTCCAAAAGCTCCAAAGCTCCTCCAAAGCCCCCAAAACCCTTGGATTCCAAAATGATGTGTCTCTTTGTATGCCAGGGAAAGGACTGATGGCTGAGGCTTGAGTAGCCCCAGGATGGGGAGTTGGGTTGGTTCCCCAGGGAAGTCAACCAAGTGGTTAGAGGGTTAGAACTATCAGTCCTACCCCAGGAACAACAGGGAGTAGAAAGGGGCTGAAAGTTGAGTTAATCGACAATGTCCAATGATGTCATTAATCTTGCCTACTCAATCGGGCCTCCATAATATTCCCAAAGGGCAGGGTTTGGAGACTTTCTGGATCACTGAAAGCAAGAAAGTGCCTGGAGAGTGGTGCCCAGAGAGGGCATGAACCCTCCTCACATACCTTGCCCCACACTTCTGTTATATCTGGTTGTTCATCAGTATCCTGTATAATGTCCTTTATAATAAATGAGTAAGTATAAGTCAAGCATTTCCCTGAATTCTGAGAACTGCTCTAGAACATTAATTGGTGCTAAAGAGGAAGTCATGGGAACCCCAAATTATAGCTGACTGATCAGAAGTGCAGGTCACCACCTGGGACTCATGACTGGTATGTGAAGTAGGGGCAGTCTTGTGGAACTGTGCCCTAAACCTGTGGGAATTTCACTTTATCTCCAGGTAGATAGTGTTAGAATTTAACAGAATTATAATGTAAGACACCCAATTGGTGTTGGCTGGAGAACTGGCCAGGGTTCCCCACACACACATTTAGATGAGGAGAGGTGAAGTGTTCTGTGCCATGCTGAGTATTCTGTGTTGAATGTGTGAGATTAGAAAAACTGTATTTTTCCCTATCATTTATAGGGGTTGAGTGGCTCTGGAGCAGAAGTGTGAGTTGGGGCAAGAACATGTGAAAGAATTTAAAATGAATACAAGGAGAGCGCTAGAGATACCTGAAGTTAAACAAGACCAGGCACCAGAAGAGGCCTCTGCCTGAGGAAGGTGGGGAAGGTTTCTCAGGGATGTAGAGCCTTTTAAGAGTTCAGCTGGGGCCATGAGGCATGATTGAGCAAAAATAGACTCAGACCATAACTGAGCTGAAACATGCAGACGGGGCTACTGAGGTGGGGAAGAGGGTGATGGTGACAAAAAGAGCAGGTCATGGCAAGGTCAAGGAGGGGATGGGATGATTGTTGAAAAAATTGAAATTTGGTGCCTTAATGGAGTTTAAGTGCAGAAACAAATGGGTGTTTTTTAAGGAGACAATATCCTTATTGAAATTACATCTTCAATGTGTCCCTTCCTCTCACTCCCCCAAATAGCATTCGATTCACTTAGGAAACTCATGTGTGTATACACACACACACACACACACCTTGCCTATATAAAGTTATACCAATATTTTCAAAACAAATATATTCTATAATATTTCTCACTATTAATTGGCAATATGACACTTTTTCTACTGCGTAAGAGGTCATCTTCAGATTTCTCAGATTAGATTTTTAATTTAAACTACCATTCTTATGTTGGCTAATTTTTAGTTGAGAAAACTTACTTACTGAGCCATTAAATTACTGATTAAATTACTGAGCCATTTGGTGAACACTGGCAGACTGGATGGTTCATAGATGTTTTAAGGTTTCACAAGTAAGTAGCTTATAACCTCTCTCTGGAACCAGAGTGTCTTGGGTTTGTTTGTTTGTTTGTTTGTTTTAAAACAACTCATTTAAACATAAAATATCTTCCATTAGGAGAATGATTTTAAATTCCAGATCTCAATGTAAACCTTCCTAAATTAATTAGATAAGAACTGAGAAGATTTCTATCTTTTTCTTAATCTATTTTTCATAAGGAGCTGTCATTATTTAAAGCTAGTAAGTACTGAGATTAATAAAAGAAGTTTAGTTTAATAATAAAGTCATTAAATAATTTTACTGAAATATTCTTATTACAAAAAAATTAATGAAACCAAATCCAAAGATAAAGGAAAAAGGATATTCAAATTGTAGGTTAATATTTATAGGTGCTATGATTTTAAAAACGTAAGTAGTCTTTTCCTGTGGCATTTTCTAATTCATACAGTAATATTGTTTGCTGAGAGCAATTGGTATGGTTTACAAGTTACTCACTGCTTTCTGGGGCTTCTCCTGCTGTACCTCTCCAGTGCAGAGTTAATTCACTCTGGGTATAGATAACTCATCCTTCAGCAAAGTTTTTGATAATCAAACATTCATTTTGCATTTGGCAACCATCATGTAATCATTTAATAATATTTTTTACTGTGGACATTCACTCCGGCATTAAGAAGCACTATGAGAATTGTCAGTTAAAACTGCTGTTTTCTAAACATATAAGACACATAACCTCCATGCATAAGAAGTTTTGAAAGTTCAACCACACTTGAAAAACATTTTGCATACATAAAAGCACCCTCTCCTCCTTATAAAATTATTATTATTATTTTCCTGAGACAGAGTCTCACTATGTCACCGTTGGTAGAGTGCTGGGATGTCACAACTCACAGCAACCTCAAACTCTTGGGCTTAAGTGATTCTCTCTCTCTCTCTGTCTTTTTTTATTATTAAGCAATTCTCTTGCCTCAGCCTCGCATATAGCTGGGACTACAGGTGCCCACCACAATACCTGGCTATTTTTTTTGTTGTTGCAGTTGTCATTGTTGTTTGGCAGGCCTGGGCCGGGTTCAAACCCACCAGCACCAGCCTCCAAGTATGTGGCCAGTGCCCTAACCACTAAGCTACCAAGCCTAGTTTTTGATTATTCAAACAATTTAACTTTATTTAGAAACTATAAATTTTGTGAATTAATGTCCACTTAAGCATAGTAAATTTTATCTCCAAAGTGTCGAATTATGAATAATGAGAGAGACAGGGTAAAAAAGAGGTTTGCTATTACATGTTATAATGTAGATATCAATATAAAAGGTCAAAGGGGATAAATATGTACCAAAATATGCCATATCAACAAATTCTGTGAAAATGCAGAATAAAATAATTTCTTCTGTGCATTTGTTTAAAGAAAAAATGAAAGATAACATCACAATAAAAGTTTAAAAGTATAATGAAGAGCAACTATAAGGAGACTTTGTTACAAAGTCTATATAAATTTTCAGCAAAATGCAGATATTTTGTATCTGCAAGCCTATTCAATTCTGCTGAGTTTTAGTGGGAGAAATTTAAAGAAAAAATTACCTGTGCTGTTCCAAATAAATCTATCTTTCTATTACCAAAGCTGAATATGGGGAAATTTTGAAGACTTTAATGATAGTTCAGGTTATTAAATCAGGTAGAACTTGTAGTTATGATGTTCACAAAGTATTCAGTTGCTGAAATAGAAGTTACAGATCTGAGCCTCAGTTCTGTTGCTGAACAGCCAGGCTGTTGGTGAGGGTCCCCCTATCCAAGCCTCAGTCTACTCCTTAAAATAAGCTGGTTTTACTAGAGATACATTCTATGGTTCTACCATAAGTAGAGCATTGGAAATTTAATTGCGAAAGATAAGAAATATTTTATTTTAGGGAAAAATTGTAGCTCATCTGTAATCCAACCCCTGAGTGTGGTGTGAATGTGTAAAGTATATTTTTCATAGTTTTCCATCCAATTTTGTTTGAATGACTTCATATCCACACATAGGTTACCTATTTTCTACTTTAGAAAATAGGATAGCCTGGTGGCCAACACTACAATAGCATTATGTACAGATGACGTTATCCAAAAAATTGAGCCCACTAACATCTTCCATTTCTTATGTCCTCTAAACATTTACCTATAACACAGGCATTCCCTACCATCTAGGCTCCCTGCCATCTAGGCTCATCCTCTCAAAGGCCAACCACTACAAACCTGCAATCTTAATCCTGTCCCTTTATCCCTTTCCTCTTTCCTGTTTCTCCCTTCTCTTTCAAATGTCTCTTTTCTCTCTATGTACATGCAGGGTTCAGAGTTTCTTATTAGTAACATGAAATACAACAAGAAGAACCATTTTTCTTGTGTTCTCTAGACCTCTCTCTCTCTCCTTTCCCTTAATACCAGGTTTCTGGAAAGACTATGTTAGTTTGTTTCCACTTCCCATTCCTCCTCCTGTTTTTTCCTTCTCCTGCCTCCTGAAACCCAATCCAGCTGAAGTCATTTCTCACATTCCAAACCTAGTGAAAATTAGGCACCTTCTCAAACCTTCTGCAACCCTTGGGCCATTTTTCTCCTGCAAATTCTTGATCTTCTCATTCATGAGAGGCAGGAGACCTTTACGAGAAATAATTCATCCAGGCCACCCCTGTGTCTAAACTGGACCAAGCCTTTTCTCTTTTCACCAGAAGAGTTAGGATTAATTTTCTTGGCAATGGCAGAGACAGCCATGTGCACACACCGGGCCCGTCGCTGTTGTCATCCTCGTCACTTCCAACATGTGAGACACGGACTTCTCTGCCTCCTTGTGCTGTCGGCTCCACACCATCTGGGCACCTCCCAGGGTGACTCCCAGTCCCACCTTCGCCCTTCACCCCAGACTCCTCCACCTGCCTTCTAACTATCCTGCCACAGTTGACGATGTATTGTTCACTTCAGCCTCCTCTCTGAAAATCCCCTCCTTTTTGCCTTCCTTGTAGCGCTTCACTAAGATGCTGCTTCCCAGGCAGCTTCTCAGCTGAAGTGTCTCCTGTGCACACACAGGTTACGGCGGGACGGGAACCAGCTTCTTGCTCATCATCCCCTTGGCCCATATGCAGCCTCCACTGCCCGCAGCCCATGCCACCCTTCCTTGCGTGCCCACGTAGCTGCCCCTGCTGCCTTTCTGTCACTTCCCTTAACACACGAGGGCTCTGGCACTGGGCTGTGGCTCTTCTCCACCTACCCTGTCTCCAGCTTCTCATTCTTGTTAGCAGAAGTGCCTGCATCGGGAAACTACAGGGCAAGGAGGATGAAAGACACACGCAGAAAACCTGGTCCTAACTTGTGGGCTGGAGCTCAACACAAACACTCCCGATTGCAGCAAGTCCCGTCCCCCTAAGAGCATGTGAGCAAGAAGTCAATATTTACTACTCATTTTACTAGGCAACATAGTTGTAGCAATAGCTGACGGATACAACGGCAATCCAATTGGATCCTCCTTTTCACTCACCCACCAAATTTAATAATAAAAAACCAACAAAGCCTCAAGGCTTTCTTGCCTAAATATTTCTTAGTTTTCTTTCCCCTCCTATTGCTAGTCACTTAAATTTATGCCCATATCACCTTTTATCTGGACTGTTGCAATAGTTTCTTTGCTTTTTCGCTGGAGTGAGGGGACTTCAAGTCCCCACAGCTAAGCGATTGACATTATTAGAATATAAAGGTGACCCTCTTCTTCCTTAATCTGTTGATATTCTCCGAGGCTGTAGGACAGAATCAGTCTCTCATTTGATAGACCATCTCCATGGTCTAATCTCTGTCTACCTGCTCAACCTGGTATCCTGTCATTCGCTCTTTATTATTTTGCCACGTGGAATTGTTTAAAGTTTTTTGAATACACCATGAAGTTTCATGGGGTTTTCTTTTTTGATTGTTTGTTTGGTTTTTGCAGTTTTTGGCTGGGGCTGGGTTTGAACCTGCCACCTCCGGCGTATGAGGCCAGCGTCCCACTCCTTTGAGCCACAGGCGCCGCCCTGAAGTTTCATGTTTTCATAGTTTTCCCTATTCCTGACATGTGTTAGGTTATTGACTTTTTCTGTATTTTAAACTTCTATTTAGCTTTCAGCTCCTGCTTGGGAAGCATCTCGTTTCTGAAATATAACAGCCGTTCCCTGTCCTAGGCAGGAGGAACAAGCAATATTTCTGCATTGAATTCTATAGCATGAAGGTATCAAATATTGAATTAGGTATTTTTGTATTTTCATTTTTAGAGACAGAGTTTCAATTTATCACCCTTGGTAGAGTGCTGTGGCGTCACAGCTCACAGCAACCTCCAGGTCTTGGGCTTAGGTGATTCTTTTGCCTCAGTCTCCCAAGTAGCTGGGATTACAGGTGCTCACTAGGTATTTTTATTCTTTCTCCCTTACCAAATTTAAAACAATTTTTCTAAAGCAGAGAACATGTCTTGTTTCACTTTGGATCTCCAGTGCTTAACACAGTACCTGCACAGAGTGGACATTTAATAAACATGAGTAGAAATAGTTTATTTTGAAATATGATTTGGAAAAATGTGATATCTCTTCACTCATGAATTTCAGAGATGCTCAAACCTCAGTATTGATATTTAAGCAGCAAATAATGTTATTAAAAAGACTGACATATTTATTTCTAATTTAGTTTAACTCATTGAATTTTCTTCAGTAATTTTATTCAGTAATCTTTTTCAACATAGGAAATACCAAGGTTTCTTCATAATCAAGTTTATATAGGAAGAATCCTGAACATACTGTTAAATTGTGTATGAAAACTTCCCGCATCCCATGGAAATGTAATCTAAAGCTGGGGCATGTGGGAAATGTGTCTAAAGCTATATTTATCCAACATAACAAATGATAAAAGCTTAGAAAGTCCCCAATAAAGATGTTTGTCCAAACAGATAACTGTGTTATAATATACCTTAATCAACTAATATAATGTATATAATATTATATATGATATAATATACCTTATATATACATACCTATAATATACCAACTAATACAATAAACTTTAATCAATTAATGAGAGAAAAACCAGAATTCAAGTACACACACGGCTTGCCTTAAAATATTAGTTTCTTATCAATAACCAAAACAGTCATTAAAAAGAGCAATTCAATTAGAAGTCTCAAATATAAAAAATGACCATGGTTGATGTTCCAAAATCCAAATGCACATTTTAATTTTGAAATTCTAAAAAGTATAGAGTGCTGACTCAACCCAATTTACGAACCATCATTCAGTAACTCACTGCTCTTAACTTAAAGTCTTTATTCACCTTATGTTTTTAAAAAGTACTATTTTTTTTAATAATTTTATTGAATCATAATTATGTACATTGGTGCAATCACAGGGCACGATTCATATACATTCAGAAATATTTTGATCATACTGTTACAGATATCCTTCATGGCATTTCCTTGATCACTATATAAAG
>CAUYON010051556.1:0-34354 GCA_963573935.1 Arctocebus calabarensis
ATATAGTGATCAAGGAAATGCCATGAAGGATATCTGTAACAGTATGATCAAAATATTTCTGAATGTATATGAATCGTGCCCTGTGATTGCACCAATGTACATAATTATGATTCAATAAAATTATTAAAAAAAAAAAAGGGAGAGAAGGTTATCCCTGGACTGACCGACACTATGGTACCTTGGCATCTGGGGCCTAAAAGAGCTAGCAGAATCTGCAAACTTTTCAATCTGTCTAAAGAAGATGATGTTGCCAATACATCGTGAGAAAGCCCTTAAACAAAGAAGGTAAGAAGCCTAGGACCAAAGCACCCAAGATTCAGCGTCTTGAAACTCCATGTGTCAACAACATAAACGTGGCGTATTGCTCTGAAGAAACAGCATACTAAGAAAAATAAGGAAGAGGCTGCTGAATATGCTAAACTTTTGCCCAAGAGAATGAAGGAGGCCAAAGAAAAGCGCCAGGAACAGATTGCCAAGAACCGCAGGCTGTCCTCTCTGAGAACTTCCACTTCTAAGTCTGAATCCAGTCAAAAATAAGGATTTTCTTTTTGAGTAACAAATAAATGGTCATGACTGAAAATATATTTTTTTGAGAACTACTTATGATGGTAATTAAAGTCACAGTATTTGATGAAATCAGTTAGGGATGAATGCAGCTCCAAACATAAAAGAAGTCTGTAGAGGAAGCCTTGGGGAATATGAGGGAGAGGCAACAACAAAAACTAGTAATAGGGTATTGGTTCCAGACAAGATGGAGCAAACACCTTCCATCCTATTCCTCCTATTTATTTAAAAAGTATCTGGACAAAATTGGTAAAGCAACCAACAAAGACTCTGAAGTGTGGAGAAGGCAGGATGATCGGGAATCTTGGTACTTAAAAAACAGAGGCTGAATACAGTGGTTCACGCCTGTAATCCTAGCACTCTGGGAGGCTGAGGCAGGTAGATTGCTTGAGACCAGGAGTTTGATACCAGCCTGAGCAAGAGCTAGACTTCACCTCTAAAAAAACAACCAGGTGTTGTGTTTGGTGCCTGTAGTCCCAGTTACTTGGGAGGTGGAGCATGAGGATCTCTTGAGCCCAGGAGTTTGAGGTTGTTGTGAGCTAGGCAAATACCATAGCCTTCTAGCCTGAAACAATACTCAAAAAAAGAAAAAAGAAAGAAAGAAACATCCCAGTGGCAAGTTCCCTTTTTTGTTTTGTTTTGTTTGAGACAGAGCCTCAAGCTATCACCCTGGATAGAGTGCTGTGGCATCACAGCTCACAGCAACCTCCAACTCCTGCGCTCAAGCGATTCTCCTGCCTCCGCCTTCCAAGTAACTGGGACTACAGGCACCTGCCACAAGGCCTGGCTATTTTTTGGTTGCAGCCATCATTGTTGTTTGGCGGGCCCAGGGCTGGATTCGAACCTGCCAGCTCAGGTGTATGTGGCTGGCCCCTTAGCCACTTGAGCTATGGGTGCCTGTTTTGTTTGTTTTATCTCCTATATATCATCATGGTCTGGGCTCTGAAGAAGGCCACAATCCAGAAACATCAATAGGGACAGACAAAAAAAAAAAAATGCCCCCCAAAAAGCCTACTCTCCTTTGCCAAGGGAATGCTTACCAGGACAAAGACATTTTGATTATACCTGTGCTATTCCAGGTGAACACCACAAACAAAGCCACATTTTCCTTCCTCTCAACTAGAAAATAGGAAGAGGATTATTGAAGAAAGGAGGTAAAGAAAGTGATTTTAAAATCTGTGTGTGAAATGCTAGGTAGACCTCTGAGTAGTTCATTTGTGAAACTGACCAGGAACAACACAGCAAAAAGTTTCATAACTGAATAAGGGTATGAATACCACCCAGGTTTCAGATTGACCTCTGGGTAGCACACACATGAGCTGACTGAAATAGTACTGCAGGCTCAGCGCCTATGGCTCAACGGGCTAAAGCGCCAGCCACGTACACCTGAGCTGGAGGTTCGAATCCAGCCCGGGCCCACCAAACAACAATGACGGCTGCAACCAAAAAATGGCCAGGCATTGTGGTGGGCGCCTGTAGTCCCAGCTACTTGGGAGGCGGAGGCAAGAGACTCGCTGGAGCCCAGGAATTGGAGGTTGCTGTGAGCTGTGATGCCACAGCACTCTACCCAGGGTGACAGCTTGAGGCTGTCTCAAAAAAAAAAAAAAAGAAATAGTACTGCAAAGGCTTTGAAAAAAATGTATTTGGACTACAGCCCACAAAAATGTGCCAAGATATGTGTTCTTGACCAAAATATGTTGCCTGCCTGCTATAATAGAAGATTTGAATAAAAATAAGAGTCTCATAAAATAATGTTCAAACTGTCCAGAATATAACAAAATTTACACATAATATCAAAAAATATGAAAATCTCAAATGAGAAAAGGCAATGAATAGTTGCCAACTATCTGAGATGATTCAGATGTTGGAATTATTTCACGACAATTTCAAAGTACCTACCATAAAAGTACTCCAACAAACAATCATGAACATTGTCAAAATTAATGAAAAAATAAAAAGTCTCAGCAAAGGAATAGAAGATATAAAAATGAACCAAATGGAAAGTTTAGAGCTATAGAATGCAATAATGGAAGTTAAAAAAAACCTCACTTGATGGGCTCAACAGCTGAATGGAGAAAGAATTGGTGAACTTAAAGATAGATCCATAGGAATTATCCAATATGAACAAGAGAGAGAAAACATATTGAAAAATAATGAACAGAGCCTAAGGGACCTATGGGAAAATAATACTATGTAGTAAAAGGCATAGCTAAAAATTAAAGAAGGTGTGCAAACCCAACAGGATAGACCAAAAGAAATCCATAATCAGATATATCATAATCAAATTTGTGAAAACTGATAGCAAAGAAAAAATTATTGAAAGTAACCAGAGAAAATGATGTAGAGTAGCTTTATTGGTAGTAGCCAAAAACTCTGAACAAGCCAAAAATCCTTTAAAGGGAAAACAGATAAACAAACCATTACATCCATACAATGGAATACTACTCAGGCAGAACAAGGAATGTGCCATTGATATATGTAATAACTTGAATTGCTTTTTTCTCAAGTTATTAGGTTGAGCAAAAAAAATGCAATCTTGAAAGATACAAGTTTTCTTTTGGTAGAGACAGAGTCTCACTTTATCGCCCTCAGTTGAGTGCCGTGGCGTCACACAGCTCACAGCAACCTTCAACTCCTGGGCTTAGGTGATTCGCTAGCCTCAGCCTCCTGAGTAGCTGGGACTACAGGCGCCCGCCACAATGCCCGGCTATTTTTCTGTTTTGCAGTTTGGCCGAGGCCAGGTTTGAACCCGCCACCTTCGGTATATGGGGCTGGCGCCCTACTCGATGAGCCACAGGCGCCGCCCAAGATACACGTTTTCAACAGATTAGTAGTTGGCAAGGGTTAGAGGTAGGGTAGAAGTAGCAGGGAGTGGTGGCACTCATAGCTCAGTGGGTAGGGTGCTGGCCACATACACCCAGGCTGATGGGTTCGAATCTGGCCCAGGCCAGCTAAACAACAACAACTACAACAAAAGAATAGCCGAGTGTTGTGGCGGACACCTGTAGTCCCAACTACTTGGGAGGCTGAGGCAAGCGAATCACTTGAGTCCAAGAGTTAGAGGTTGCTGTGAGTTGTGATGCTACGGCACTCTACTGAGGGAGATGTAGTGAGACTTTGTCTCAAAAAAAAAAAAAAAAAGGAAGTAGCAGGGAGAAGTTTCTTTGTGGCAATGAAATAGTTAGATGTCCTGATTTGTGGCAGTGGTGGTGATTATATGAATCTATACTATATACTCCCCTCTCAAAATAAATACATGTAAAGACTGATAAAATCTAAGTAAGATGTAGTTTTATTAAGAGTATCGTACCGATGTCAGTTTGCTGATTTTGGTACTATGGATATGTGAGAAGCTATCTTTATGGGAAAGCTGGGTAAAGGGTATGTGGGACCTCTTTGTGGTATTTTTTGTAACTTCTTATGAGTCATAAATGAGTTCAAAATAAAAAGTTAAATTAAAACTAATTAGGAATAATCAGTGAAGTAAAAGAGGGCAGAGGTCAAGGGAAGAAAAGTCTTTCATGTAGACTGAAGTGACCACAGGATTTGGTTACATGGATGTCGTTAGGGACTTAGAGAAGAGCAGTTTTTGGGTAGAAGGAAAGACAAAAGCATGGCTGGAGTGTGTTCAAGAGAGACTGGAAGGAGAGGAGGTGGGAACAATGACTATAACATGGAAACCGGTTCATTGTACAAAAACAAAACAAAAACCACAATTTCCATCTCATATTTTTTCCACGTTATATAACACACATGTTAAGTTGTAAATCACTATTAAATTGTGGCAAAAACACTTGATTGTTTAACCTTATAAGTAGGCTCTGGTTATGAAATATATGATACTTTCCTGCCTTGTTTTGTAGTTCTGTTTTTAAAAGTACAATTATGTCACTCTGAGGGCCGCTGGGGGATAAATTATACTGGTTGTTAACAACCAGGGCAGCAAGGGACTGTGTTTGAAGATGAAATGGAAAAAATAATGCAGCAGGTTAATTAATAATGTGACACATCTGGATGTTTTCAGTTCTCAGACTGTGGTAATGATCCTATCTCCTTGACTACCAGCAGTTATCTGTGCTTGTTGTCAAAAACAAAACCAGAGGCTTGCAGAAGCTTAACAGGGAAATGGTAAATAGAAACAATGTAAACTAATCATATATACCTTTATATTAATCTGAAATTAAAAATTAAACAAAGAAATAAAAAGAAAATGGTCTTTTCTCTACAAAAACAAAAAATCCCCCACTAAAATGCCTTTCGCCTAATCACAGTAAGTGCATTTTTTTATGAACAGATAATAATATAAGTTAGCGATGAAGCCCTTGCATGTGTCAAAATTAAGAGATTTATGTAGTCTTTTCAGAGGAAGAATTAACTGAGATTACAACTATAGCATCTATCTTGGAAGAGAAAAGTCAAGGTCAAAAATCCATAATCAAATAATCAGGTTCAACACTCACTATGATCCCATCTAATCAGGGTCTTCAGACAAATTCATCACATTATTGTAATAAATTAAGCTAACAAATACCTAAAGCTCCATTCTTAAAGAATAAGAGGTCAATACCAATTTACATATGTGTAACAGTTCTGTTCTTTTATATTGCATCACTAATAAGTATATTTACTTCTTTGCTGATGAATTAATTTATGTATTCAATAGCTATTGAGTATACCCACTATGCTAGACCCTGGGGATATAAGAACGGATAAGGTATGGTCCTCCACAGAGCTTGTGATCTAGAGGGGAAAACAAACAGAAAATTACAAAAAGATGTAGTAATTATTATTATTATTATTATTATTACTAACATCTATTGTGTGCTGCTTATGTGCCAAGTGCTATCTTAAATGCTTGTCATGAGTTATCTTAGTGAATGCACAGAATAACCTTATGAGGTAGGTGCTGTTATTATTCCCATGTCAAAGATGAAAAAAATAAAACCAAGAGAGTTTTGGTAACTTAACTAAGGCCATACAATTTGAAGAACCCCTGGGCTGTCTTACTCCAAAATCAGGAGCACAATGCAACAGCATCTGAAGCCTGGGGACTTAGGTGAGTTTTGCTGGTCTAGGAAGCATTAGTAGGAGGTGAGGTTCAGAAAGGTGACCAAGGATCAGATCAGCACAGGCCTTTCAAGCCTTTTAAGGATTTAGAACTCTATCCTGAAAGCAATGTAATGACATTGTTTTAGTTATTTATAACCTTGTAACAATCCACTCCAAAATTCAGGGGCTTAAAAGAAGTACCATTTAATTTCTTACAATTATGTTGGTTAGGAATTTGGAGAAGGCTTAGCAGGGCCAGCTTGACTCTCTCCATATAGTGTCAACTGGAGTGGTTCCACAGGGGTGAAGGATCCTAGATGACCTCACTCATATGTTTGGGACTTTTGTGGAGACTTTTGGATGGGTTCCTCAGTTTTCTTCCACATAACTTTCAAAAGAGCAAAAATGGAAGCTGAAAGGTCTTGTCAGGCTTAAGCCTCGAACTGGCACAGGATCATTTCCATCTCACTTTATTTGTCAAAGTAAGTTAGACAACCAGACAAGATTTAAGGCAGGAGGAAGAGGCTCCTCCTCTTGATAGGAAGAGTGGTAAAGTCACATTGAAAAAGTCATTTCCAGGGTAATGCCTGTCCCTCAGTGAGTAGGCCCCATATACCGAGGGTGGTGGGTTCAAACCCAGCCCCACTGAACTGCAATAAAAAAATAACCAGGCGTTGTGGCGGGCGCCTGTAGTCCCAGCTATTCAGGAGGCTGAGGCAAGAGAATGGCCTCTTGGAGGTTGGAGGTTGCTGTGGGCTGTGTGACACCACAGCAATCTACTGAAGGCGATAAAGTGAGACTCTGTCCCTAAAAAAAAAAAAAAAAAAAAGAAAGAAAAAGTCATTTCCAGATGGAAGGGATTGTTGTGGCAATCTTTGGAAGCAATCTACCACAACATGGCAATGTTTTAGGAAGGAAAAAGAAGACTGCTGCAGTTACCTGGGTTAGAAGTTGAGTGTTCTGAATCCAAACCTGATTGACAACCAGAATTACCTGGGGAATGTGTTAAAAATACAGATTCCCAGAACCTATCACAGACCTATTCAATCTGAATCCTGAGGCCTGAATATGTATATATTTAATGTTTTTTTTTTTTCAATGACTATTTTGTTGAATGTCTACCCTGTGCTAGGCACCATGTTGTGCTTCGGAGATAAGGTAGTGAATGAGATAGACAAGATTCCTTCCTGTTCCCTACTGGGGTCAGGAAGGGAGGTAGGGGAGATGGACAAAGTACAAATGAAAACCTAAAGAAAAGACTGAATATCTTTTGATTTGTTTACCAAAATCATCCTTTTCAAAAAGAAACACAATTAAATACTGCGAAATCATAATAAGTACTTGAGAAAACAGATAGAGATGGAGAGAATGGACACAGGTAAAGGTTATTTATTATTCATTACTTGCAATAGCACTAGATTTGTTAAGAACAAATTTTACTGGGGTGTAATTTAGGGATAATGAATATCGCCCATTTAAAGTGTACAAATCAGTGAATTTTGACAGTTATCCTAGCCCTTTATTTACATCTCTAAACCCAAGTAACCAGCAATCTGCTTTCTGTCACTACAGATTAGCTTCCAATATCCAGAATTCCTTTTTTAAATTATTTACTTATTTTATTGATGCATAACAGATACACATAGTTTTAGGGTACATGTGATAAATTAATATATCAAAATAATTTGTATAGCTCAAATTAGTGTACTTGGGATATCTGTCATCTTAAGTTTAGAATTTTATACAAGTGGAATCATAGAGCATATAATAGCAAGAGATCTCTAAACAAACTAACTTAACAAGAATAGTGGTATTTTGTGGTACCACTAAAATCAATAAAATATTATGCAGTTGGGGATGTGGAATTTTTTATGTCCTAACCTGTAATGATTTTCTAAAAATATGGTTCAGGGGAAAAGCAGGGGAAGAAAAGAAAAATATGTCCATATATTTTCTTACATATACATAGACAATCTCTGAAAGAAGCTAGCAACATAGATTGTCTCAAGGGAGAAGAACTGGGTGTATGGGAGACAAGGGGTGGGAAGGTTTTTAAAAGAAACCTGTTTGTTCCTTTTGAATTTTGTACCACTTGAGTTTGTTACTGTCTTAGTTTATTTGTTCTACTATAACAAGATACCTGAGACTGAGTAATTTATGAAGAACAAATATTTAATTTCTTATAGTTCTGGAGGCCCTGGCACTGCCATCTGATGAGGGCTGCTCTCTGCTTTCAATGTGGCAACTTGTTATCATGTCCTCACAGGGTAGAAAACAGAAAGGCAAGAAGGGTGCTTTCTTCAACCTTGTGCCCTCTTAATCACCTCTCAAAGGCCATACCTCTTAATACTGTTGCATCGTGGATTAAGTTTCCACATGAATTTTGGAGGGAACACAAATATTTAAATCAATCCAATCACCTATTCAAAGAACAATTAAACTTAAAAATTTTTAAATCATAATAAAAAGAATGAGAAATTTCCTCCAACCTTGGTAGATGAAAGATTTTGTAACGTCAAATAAAGGACCACAGGCTTCAAATATTATAATTCAAACTTGATTAAAATTGTAGTTGAAACCACAATCTACAACTTAAGAAAGTGATCCTGAAATTCATGTGGAAAAAAAAAAGTAGCCAGGAAACTGTGAAAAAAAAAAGAAAGAAAAGCAATGATAGAGGAACCAGAATGATCAGATATTAAAACATAAAGCATAAAGAGTGGAACTGGCATATGAGTAGGCAGACCAATGGAATAAAAGAGAAAACCCAGTAACTGAAATTGCTACATAATAATTGAACCAGTAGAAGAAAAGATAGACTCAGTGGGGTACCAAGAGAGCAGGAGGGACAGTAGGAATGGCTCACCTTAGGCTTAGGCAATGAGAAGGCCCACTACATCAGGGAATTTTGAAAAGATAAGATGGCTGACCAAATCAGTCTGCTTTTAAAATTACTGGGCATCATACCATGGAATATTATGCAGCCTTAACGAAAGATGGTGACTTATCCTCTTTCATATTTACATGAATGGAACTGGAACATGTTCTCCTTAGCAAAGTATCTCTAGAATGGAAGAAAAAGTATCCAATGTATACACCCCTAATATGAAGCAAATTTATATCTTTCAAGTGAAGGCTACAACCCAATTATTACACAAGAAGACGGGGAAAGGGGACAGGGAGGGAAGGGGAGGGAGAGGGTGGGGGGAGAGAGGATAAATGGTGAGATCACACTTGTGGTCCATATTTGAAGGGTCAGGAGAAAAATTCTAAATACGGATCAAAAATGTTTTCACATAGTAAATGCGAAAATCTCATGAATGTTATGTCAATCAGGTTGATGAAAATATCTCAGATAGTATGTGAAACCCGCACACTGTACCTCATGATTGAATTATTGTACACAGTTATGATTCAATAATTAAAAAAAAAGAATAAGTTTTCAATTTCAATATCAGGTGTATCCAGATCAACTAGAATGATATTAAAATATTTCTTTTATTGTTTATAAGCTTTCTGTAATTGCTTGTTTTGTAACATCTTTGTGGTCTATGAGTTTATGACAGTTTGAACTTTGTTATTTAATTCAATTCATTGCTTAATTACAGTTTTCCTATGAATGATCATACTATGGTTAATATGATAGCATAGCAGTATTCCCAGATAGTTTTTTGTTTGTTGGGAGGTTGGGCTTTGGGGGGACAGAGTTAATACTTTGCATGAAATATCCTATCTTATAACAGTGAAATTGCTTTCTCTTTTGTCTTGTGATTTTTTGGGGGGGTGAAATTCAAGTTTTTGTGTGAGTAGTATTATTATACCTATCTTGAGTGTCTTTCTTGTACTGTATCACATCATACCTTTATTTAATTCTTAATAAACTCTTCACTTGTTAAAAAAAATAATAAAATAAATAAATAAATAAGTAAAAAAAAGAATAAGTTGTCTAGTTATAATTAGGAAATATTGCATCTAACCCCACCCCTTTTAAAATTCACATGAACATTAACATATTAAAATCTCTGAGAAGGAAGCCTTGTAGTAAGAAACCAATTTACTTTGCTTTTGTAGTTCCAAAATATACTTAGAAAAGGATCATTTCTCACATGTGTTGGAATTTTCCCACATGGAAAAATGCTCTGTCAACCAAATCCATTTTATCTTTTTTGATCACACCAACCTAATATACCCTACCTACTTTAACTACCCATCTAACTTTGTTTTAGGCAAACTTAGGGCATAAATTTAATCAATAAACTTTGCTCTGTGGTCTCAAAATTGTTTATGTTTGCTAAAACCACAATTATAATGGAAAGGTCCAGAAAAACTGGACAATTCTTTAAACAAAACAAGATAACTCACAGATTGCTGTGAATTTGCCATGGATTTATGCTGTTACAACATAACTCATTTGCAAAACCTAATAATAAACTAAAACGAGAAGTAAAGGACATTTTACCTTACTCAAAATTTATAAATATTTACCTTGAGATGTCTTCTAAACATCAAAATATTAATGGAAGAAATTTACATTATTTTAGGCTACAAATTATACATTAACTTATACTAAGTAAGAAATAAACTGTATTCTTATTGCCAAAATTTGAGGTTATGTCACAGATCAGCTGAAACTCTTATTGTAAGATATGAATTTTATTTATTATAAAGTTCAAAACAAAGACATGAAAGTGAATCACACATTATGTCAGAAACAGTCCAAAGTTTTACATTGGATTTTACTGAATTCAAATATTCTGGCAACTAATCCTTATTCATAGATTTGTGTATCTGATATTGGGTTTGTGAAATACAGTCACTATATGGTGCTAAAATACCTACAATGGTTGGTAAAGATTCACAAATATTACTGCATTACATACTGTTGTCAACTGTCTTTTCCTTTACATCACATCATCTTGTGTTATCCTTATTTCCTCTTTGATTCTTCTTGTTTTATGAACTAGAAATTGGAAACACTTGTCCAAGTGGACATATCCTTCAATTTAAAATATTTAGTAGACTACGTTTGATTCTCAATACAGTATAATAATGTGAGTTTAAAAATTGAAATTTTGTAGACAGCAAGTGATAGCTGCATCAGCCTTTAATATTCTTTTTCGGAGGGCATAGATTTGTAAATTTATTAAATTAAAGTGTCCTAATCCTTTCTCAATTTTTTTTCCTGTAGGTATTTAATAGAAATGAAAATCATAAGAACCTGGCAACTGGGCGGTGCCTGTGGCTCAAGGAGTAGGGCGCCAGCCCAATATACCAGAGGTGGTGGGTTCAAACCCAGCCCTGGCCAAAACTGCAAAAAAAAAACTGGCAATTTTTTATCACTAAGAAACTTAAAAAATATTGAAAAGCTATAAAAGTATAACTCTTTCTATCAGGAAGTGAGTGTCACAAAAGTACTAGCAGTTTGTCAAAATCAATTTTCTTTATGGGAACTGAATATGTTAGCAGGTGTATCTCTTAACAATCCATTCCAACTTAATGGTTCAAATCAACGTTTCTGAATGTATTTTGTGGGGAAGGGGGATCTGTGAGTTAGCATTGCAGGCTGGATTTAATTCAGAATTTCTCGTGGGGTAGGCCCAATTTGCCAAGGCATTGGCAGTCAGCCGATAGACCGACTGGGACCGGGCCGTACGGCTGTGGGCAGGCTTTGGCCAGGCTTTCCTTGATGCAGCCTCTCCGGCTACTTTAAATAAACTCCTAGACTGAGCAATATTCTAAAAGTGGAAGAGCAGAAGCCATCAATTTATGGAGTCCTAAGCTCAAATGTGCATAAGTCATTTACATCGTGTTCTTTTGCTTAAAGCAAGTCATTTGGGCAAGAATGGGGGGAAAGAGTGCAGTACCTTGTGGGAGAGGCTGTCAAAATGTGCAGAGATTCGTAGATCCGACACAGATGTATAACCAAACTGCCTTTCCCACATCCAGGTAGATGTGGCCGTCAGATTCAGTTACAAATACCGAGGTGAAATGATGTTCAGCCTTAGCCAATAAAACCTCCTCTGCATACTTAATGTTTTTCTTTTTTCTTTCCAGTTCAGTGGGATTACATATCTAAATCCAAGAAATCCCAGGTAAAAATGAACAGCAAACTTTTTTTAGCTTCTATCTCTAAATGGCTTTATAAAATAGAACATCTCCATCCACTGTCCACTTAGCTTACTCTGCCTTCCTGAAACAGCATGTGAGTAAATTATAAACTTACTTACTTATTATGTAATCTGATAACTAGATATTATATACACTAAAATAGTAGTTGATGGACTAATCCCTAACTTATTGAGAATTCTTATAGTGAATTTACTTGTTTTCCATACAATTATCATTTTATTATGAACATTTTAATACCAAGTGCTTTTCCTATTTTTTTTTTTTTTGCAGTTTTTGGCCAAAGCTGGGTTTGAACCTGCCACCTCCAGCATATGGGGCCGGCACCCTACTCCTTTGAGCCATAGGCGCCACCCACCAAATGCTTTTCCTAAAAGGTATTTTTTATAGTAAGATGTCCATTATTAAATGGAAGTTTCTGAAGTTTTCTGAAGCATAATTTCTGTGTATGAACATGAAATTTATTACTAAAACTAATGCAGACATGGGAAACATCTGCAAATTATTCTCTTATCTCTATTTTCTATAAAGCATTTGTAGAGTGAGTCCTTTTGAATTTAAAGTTCATGATTCCTGGCACAAGCTGATCTTCAGCAGAGTCAAGGGATGCTGAAAAATTCTATGTGATACATGTATGTATAATAAGGCTTCAATGTGGACATTCAGGAATCACCATATCAGGAAAAGATTAACAATACATTGAGTGAAATAGAATCCTCTAAGTATGTAGAATTAATTTCTTTCTGAAACTTTCAGTAATCACACAAAGAAGTGAGATTACCTAGAATGACTATTCCAAAAAAAGAAGACTTTCCAAAACTCTAAGCAGTAACATTATCAATATGGAGCTGCTTGGAAGGAATACCCTGGACTAATGGTCTCTGTTATTTTTTTCAAGTGTAATTTAATAATATAGATTAATTTTAATAAACATATCTACAGATTTTACTTTTTAAATTTATACCTGAATTTGTAAACATTGTGTAGTACATAAGAGACAATGAAAATTAA
Organism: Arctocebus calabarensis; assembly: GCA_963573935.1. NCBI lineage: Eukaryota > Metazoa > Chordata > Mammalia > Primates > Lorisidae > Arctocebus > Arctocebus calabarensis. Next base: position 12,751 of record CAUYON010051556.1, read on the forward strand.
ATTCCTTTCCCCTGTGATCTATCTATGACCTCAAATTCCCTCCATTGCTGAAAATTATTTGATCCTTCGAGAAATTTGTATTAGCTTCTTTAATGCCATTATACTGTACCTGGGGGTTTCACTTAATAATATAGATTAGAACAACTTTTAAAATATACATAAGTCTTTGTGTAAAGTTTATATTTTAGACATTTTTTTGTTGACTCTTCTATGAAATATAAGGAAGGTAGCAAACTTACACATTTCTGTCACTTCCCACCAACTTTTTCTAGGTACCTTCACTTATATTATTTTTCATACTGTTAACACTTAAGACTTTTACATTCTGCTTTATGCAAAAAATACCTAGAAATATTCTTAGTTTCATATTTAAATGCCTTCCCTGCTCATTGTTATTCTTTTTACCAGTTTCTTAAAAACTGAGGTATAACGATATTACCGTTTCATCATTATTTTGTTATATCTGTAATTGACTATATTCAGCCACAAAGTTTTGTTAAATTTGAAATTGATGATGAAATTTGCAATAAGATTATTCAGTCATATTTTCTGTCTCAAATTTTTGGAGACCTGGTCAATGTAAATTGTATTATTGACTAATGACTCATATGCAAAAAGCTTAGTCAGACTGATTTTTTTTTTAATTTTCACCAATAAATAATCATTCAGGCACACAGGAGATTATGCTAAAAAAGACAGAAATGTTTTTGTAGAGTTACACAACAGCAAATATGTGAAATTCATGTTTCTTAAAGAGACACTATAAATTTAGGTTCTAACTCTAAAGCTATCATTTTGACGTCCACTTTAATTACAAAGAACTTCCTTATTTTTTTTATAGACTCACTGAAGTAGTAATGAATTCCATGAGGTACTCCTAAAACAGTTCATACTACTGTTTTCTCTCTTTGTGTGTGTGAGTGTGCTTGTGTTGGGGGTGGAAGAAGAGAAAGTGAATAATTTTTTCCAAATGAAGACTCTTTACCATAGTAAATCTCTCAATTTTGCCTCATACATTGTGCATTAATAGTCACTTTCATGTTATAAATCTAAACCTTTTTATCATGTACATAAAAGTTATGGAGATTATATCCTGCCATGTTTCTGCTGGTAAAGTGTAGGTGCTCAAAAAAAGAAAAAATACTTGAACCAATGTGTAGAGGAAAGAAATAGGATTTTGAAATGAAGATAATAGTCAACATCTGATGCTTGAGTTAGCAAGCATGTCTGTAAGAGACCCGATAGTAAATATTATAGGTTTGTCACAACCACTCAGCTCTGCTGCTATAGCAAGAAAGCAGCCACTGACAATGCCTAATAAATAGGGGTTGCTTTGTTTCTATAAAACTTTATGTAAAAGTGTAGGATACATGAGCCATACATGACCTGTGTATATTGGCCTTGTGTTGTTTACTTCCTCACAGCAGGCCAGGACGCATAACCTCAAAATCCTGCCAGCACCAAACTCAAATTTTTTCCATATCCAAATGTTTTAAATATAGCCCCAAATAAGCAAACATTTAGCCATGGGCCAGAACTCTGGGCAGTCTCATTCCATGAGGAATCCCCTCTAATCCCAAGCATACTCGTCAAAGTGTGGCGCAATTTAAACTTGTTACGGGCTACTGGCACATTATGGTGATATCTTTTTCTATGATCAACATAAAAATCCTCACAAAAATGAAAAGTTTGTATTATTAGGTTCAAAACAAATATGCAGTATACAATAATAATGTGCACAGAATAGGTATGGACACGATTGTAAGGCAAAACTGCTCCATCTTTGAGATAATAAAGAAATTATTCAAAATAAATCCATGATGCTATATTTAAAGACCCTACTCCTGTGGTGTTGGCTCAGTCAGTGGTGGCTTCCCTGGGCTTCCATGAAAATGACAAGGATGCCAGGTAAGTTTCTTAGGAACTGCTTTGAATTCCAAAATTACTTAGTAGTAAATAGGATTTTTTACTTTCTTATTACTGAAGTTCCCTTTCATCCTAACCTGAATTATATTCTAAACCTTATGATTTATACTAACTAATCTATCACCTAGAGTTTATTTTACATATGTTTAATGCCTCATGTCTTAATTAACTGGACATTCTTTCAAAACATTTGCAGTCAGACTTTGGTTTAAATTTAATTTGTGCCATAATCTCTCAGACTCTGGAGAAAAAAAATGCACCTTTAAGGTTGACTTCTTCACTGTGAAATATGATATAAAATCCCTAGTAGACATTTTTTATAAAGACTAAGCAAACTGATACATGTTACCAACATAAACTCTTGGCGTATAGTAAATAATAACTGTTAACTGCCAGTACACCTGTGGTTCCTATTTATATTTGTCTTACTTCTGAGTCACTATTTTATGTCTTATATTGTATTTGAATTATCAGGTGTCTAATTGAAAGACAGAAAGATGTCTACAGGTCTACAGATTATATTCCAGTGATATAAAAGAATCCACCTTTAATAAAAGGTAATATAAATAATAGTAAACTTTAGAATACATATTTTTTTTTAGGAATAACATTGTAACAATCAAATATGGTTGCCAGAAACAAGGAGAACAGGAGTGGCAGGATCAATGTGTTGGAATATTTGATGAGAACACCTGCTACAAAATTCAACGACACAGTATTGTATTCGTGACACATCGTTAAGCAGAAAAAAAGGGAAGAGGTAGAACAATATATATACATATTACAAAATATTTGTGTGTAAAAGAACATATAATATTAGCTACCTTTTCATTTGACTCTAGATGAGGTCAGAAGGCTGGTTTGAGCATCCTTGATTAATGAAGGGACTTGATTGAAAGCATAGTTTTCTCATGTAATAACCACACAGTGACAAGGTATGAATGAATGCATTTAGAAATTATGGATGGAAAGAACCAGATATTAAGCATTCTTTCTCCCTCTCCCATCTCTCTCTATCATTCTCTCTCTCCCTTCCTGGCCTCCCCTTTTCCCTCTCCCCACTTAATTTTCTCCCCATCTCAGATCAACTTCATTCTTTCCTAACACAGATCACCTGTCAAATGACTCTTTCTGTCATAGCTGCCAACAACTCTTATATGGCAGGGTTGGTGCCCTCTCCACACCCATCTAAAATGAATTGGTGAAAAGTCCTCAAAGTCTCAACTAGGAGTTTACCCACAGATTGTTGTGTTGTGTACAGAGAGGTGCAGTAAGACATTAAAACCACATTCAGTGGGCACTGAAACCACATTCTTTAGTCTCAGAGTGATTGCAAAAGATCATGAGTCATTAGGTTCACAGATTCATAACACACAGATACACAATACACATATGTGTGTGTACATATGAAGGACCATAGTAGGAGAAATGGTAAAAAGATGGAGAAATTTACTTTTACTCGATATTCTTTTTCATAGTAGGATATTGAGGTTATTGTTTGAGGTGGTCACACCACTTCAGCTAAATCATTTTGTGTCTGCAGAAAAGTTAATATACGTATGTGATTAGACTGTTCAGGCTGCATATAATTGACAGAAAGTGTCTAGTATAATGTGTTACGCCACATTCAACATGTGTCACCTTAAGTGTCAGTGTAGTCAGAGTCTAGTAAATCTGTTGAAAGAGTATCACCAAGGTGGAAGCAGATGATGATGGGAAACTGGATTTCCCCTCATGGATACCAGAGCAGTGGCTCATTTACCAAGCTTACTGTAGATGATATTTTTATATCAGAAAGAGGGCTATGAAATCAGTATTTGTCAAACTCAAAGATGAGCTGAAACATTTCAACAACAGCAGCTGGGCTTTTTTCTGCTTGTTCACATGTGAAATTACATTCAATTAAATTTGCTTTAAAAAAAGTTTGAAAATAATATCATTAGGTGAATCTGAGCCCTTTTTAACTCTAAAATTTAGTTATTGCCCCCTTATGGCAACAGTTTATATAATTAATATGTATCCTTTCTCAGTAAAAATTGCCTGAATAATAATTTAATTTTACTGTCACTTTTGTATTTTTATATTTTTACTTAGTTTTTAAGTAGTTATATTTACTTTAAAATATAGTATGAGCCTTTTAACATATATAAAAATATTTGTGTATTATACACAAAGAAATATTTGATTACATAATTTTCTTTCTTTTACAACAGTGATCTGTTGCATTTAATTGCAAATTGCCAATGCCTTGATAAATATGACTTCTAACAAATGAAATCACATCACGCAATATTTTGTCAATTTCCATTTTCAAGAATATAAAATACAAATAGAACAAAAGGTATATAAAATATGGCAACTTTTCTATAGTAAACAATGTCTATAAATCAGAGTCTATAGGGGCTTTCTCCAGTGTTGTGGCACTTACTGTTCATTAGACATAACTGCAAGAGAATTTTGCCTCCATCTGCAGATCACTCATTGTTTTACTGGGGCTGCTCTTTTGTGATTCACATAACATAGCAGTTATGTTTTTCTGAAGAAAAACAGGAAAGCAAGCAAAAATGAGAGAAAATGATCTTTAAAAATAAAGAGAAGGATAGAATTAATAGATTGTAGTTGAACAATTGTTCAATTATGGGTCCAAGAATGAGTGAGCTGAAAAGATATATAAGAGGGTCTGAGATTTTCATTCCTTAAAATTGAGGAGTGAGCCTCTTTCTCCACATCCACGCCAACATCTCAACGCGCCCACTAACTGAGATATCCCAATGGTACATGAAGATGCTCGGGTATGTTAATACTTTTTTCTTCTAAAAATGACCAATACTTACCAGGCCCTTTGGCTCCAGCCAACTACGGAGCAGACGTCTTTTGCAGGCAGAGGTGTGGTAATCCCTGGATCTCTCCATGGGTCTCAACTGTCAGTGACGCGTCCCTCCTGCTCACAAGTTCAGAATGCATTTTTCCTTCATCTCACCGGCATTTGACATGGGTAGCCTCAGCTCTGTCTCTTTTCTAAAATAGTTATCTGCAAAATTGGAGCGAAGGCTCAGGCTTTCGAGGAAGCTGTGTTTTTGACGGACAGGACTGCAAGCCAGAGAAGGTGGCCCTGCCCCTCACAAATCTCTGTGACAGAACAAGGGCTTAGAAACCAATGAATTGTCTCAGGTTGTTATTGTTTTATTAAACAAAATCCTATTGGGACTTGATGATGCAATTCCAGCACTTAAGGGCTGCCATCAATCACCATTACCTCAGAAAGAAAAGCATAAGCATTGTGCTTGCCAGTCATAAAACGATTATATGAAATCAGCACTTGGTACTGGAAGAATAATGGGCCTTAATGGCTAGCACAAACTGGGTTCAAATCCTGCATATGCTAATTGCCAGCTGTGTGCTCTTTGGGGGACGTAATTCATATAAACCCTCATAAAAGGGAATAATACTAATTTTGCAGGTGTGGGGCAAATCTATAAGGTAAAATGAAACTTTCAAACTGGAGCTGCCCTGATTTTAATGAATAAAACCTTTAATTATTCCTAACGTGGAATCCATTATACCCAGGATAAGGATGATGCTAAAACCTAGCCAGATCATTCCAAATCTAGGTAATATGGGAAGAGTTCCCAACACTCTGACTCTCCCATCAAAGAGAACTACAAAACCTAGAAATACTGTGTGCATCAGCTATTTGAGAACTCTGAAAAGTAAAAAGTAGCACACCGATTGGAAGAAAGATCGCAATTCAAAGTGCCTGGAAACATCCGTAAGTTCAGCATTTTCACCTCTGTTTTCCTGGACTCAACAGAAAACAAGAACCAAGAAGTGGGTGTCAGTGGAGACAGACAGAAAGTTCCAGAAGCAGTCCTTTAGTTCAGGTTCAAGGAGCAAGAAAAGGTTATCCTGGAGGATAAAAGGTGTACTTTCTTCCTGATAGAAAGAGTTGTGGTCCCAAGGTCGGGAGGGAGGCAGAAACTTGCTATTTTCCCTCTGTCCTCCTACTGCTTGGCCCCAACGTGGCACATTCGTGGCACAGCAAAGTGAGGAACATAGCCCTGCCCTCTGGCTAGAGGACAAAAAAGGCGAGAATCAGGAACTCAAAATACATAGGGCAAAATCGTCATGGACAGGGTGGAGCCCAAGACAACACCTCTGTAATGTTCATAAACCACTGGGCTCGCCCCTGAACTGCACATTGGTGAGTCTGGCTCTTTGCAAAGTATCAAGGACATTTAGAACTGAACTAGGAAATACAGACGCTGGCCAGGTCCCAGACTGAGTAATGAGTGTTTCGTGAACGTGCCAAATCCAGGTAGCCCTGCAAATCCTTTGAGCGTGGAGATGACATTGAAACCTCAATCCAGAAAAGGGTGGTGGGAGCACTTGTGTTCTAACCCCCTTGGATCAATTCCCCATCAGAACAAAAATGCCTGCATTCTCAATAGTATTCAAACAGCATCCAGGGTCTTGTAATACGATATGAGAATACAACCTAAGGAGACTCAACCTATGAAGAGTCAGAAAAACACAACTTGCATGGGAGGAAAAAAACCTAACAGATGCCAAAACCAAAATACACAAGTGTTGGAATTACCTGAAAAAGAGACTAAAACATTGATGGCAAAAAGTTCTCCAGTAGGCAAGTAGTCTTGAAATGAGAAAATGATTAAACATTTTAGCAAAGAAATAGAAGATATAAAGAAGAAGGAGATGGAAATTTTAGATTTGAAAAATGTAACAAAGTTCAAAACTTAACAGCAGCACTAAATACCAGGGGAAAGAATTAGTGAAATTTTTAGAGCAGTAGAAAATATCTAAGCTGAGTAACAGAGAAACAAAAGGTTTTCAAGAACTGAATGCAGTCTCAGAGACATTACTAAGTCACAAAAAATTTATGTCGTGAGGAACAGAAGAAGGAGTGTAGAGCAGAAAAAAATATTTCTTTTTTTTTAATAATTTTATTGAATCATAATTGTGTACATTGGTGAAATCATAGGGCACAATGTGCTTCATATACATTCAGAAATATTTTGATCGTACTGTTACAGATAGCCTTCATGGCATTTTCTTGATCACTATATAAAGACATTGATACTCTACCTTTAATAAGTTTCACCAGTACCCTGCTACATTTTATATCTTTCATTTTCCAAAGGAAGGAATTAAGAACACATGGAAACATAAGTGTTTTTTAAAGAAATAATTGAAGTGAAAGATAACATAGGATAGCTAAAATAAGATAAAGCCAGCATGTATGCTGAATATATGTATGCTACCTTAAATTTTTTCTTTTAAATGTTGGCAACATGGATATTTATTAATTAATAAAATACATAGCATATATTGTTTGAAATTGCTAGAAGAGGGCTTCAATTTTGGGCCTATGCAATTAAGCAACCACCAAAAAGAAGGAGACCTAGTTAGCTACGTGATTCGCATTGTCCATAAGGGAAGTCGTCTCAGGCTGGTCAGCAGTTGCACGACTCCCGCCAGGAAAACTGGAAAGGACAGGGTGTCCATACAGTTCATGTGCAGTATGGACACCCTGTGTTTCACCACAGGATCTATATTAAAGTATATGATACTCTTAAGTGATATATAATCTATTGAACAATGACTTCAACAACAGCCTTTTGGTAATACATGTAGGATTGTGCCTTATAACATATTGCAAGGCAGTGGAAAAATGCCACCAGTAACTCAATAAAAGCAATTGTATGGTGGTGAATGGGAAGTGGAAAAACTGATCTCTGACTATACAGCCTTTTCACACTCACATTTAATCCAAAGAAAACAATGTAGGCTGGGTGCAGTGGCTCACACCTGTAATCCTAGAGCTCTGGGAGGCTAAGGCTGATGGATTGCTTGAGTTCAGGAGTTGAAGACCAGCCTGATCAAGAGTTAGACCACATCTCTACTAAAAATAATAAAACGTTCCAGATATTGCGGCAGGTGCATGTAGTCCCAGCTACTCAATAGACTGAGGCAAGATGATGGCTTGAGCCCAGGAGTTTGATGTTGCTGTGAGGGCACACTAGCCTGGAATATAAGAGTTTCCTTTTTTTGAGACTTAGTCTCAAAGCCCCACAAAAACAAAATAAAAAGATTCTCTATTTAATAAATGGTGTTGGGTGAACTGGCTGGCGACCTGTAGACGACTGAAAATAGACCCACACCTTTCACCAGATAGACTAAGATAGACTCTCACTGGATTAAAGATTTAAACTTAAGACATGAAACTATAAAAATACTAGAAGAAAGTTCACGGAAAACTCTTGAAGGAATCGGCCTGGGCGAATATTTTATGAGGAGGGTTCTCCAGGCAATTGAAGCAGCATCAAAAATACACTACTGGGACATGATCAAACTAAAAAGCTTCTGCACAGCCAAGAACACAGTAAGTAAAACAAGCAGACAGCCCTCAGAATGGGAGAAGATATTTGCAGGTTATGCCTCTGACAAAGGTTTAATAACCAGTATACACAGAAAACTCAAATGTATTAGCAAGAAAAGAACAAGTGATCCCATCTCAGGGTGGGCAAAGGACTTGAAGAGAAACTTCTCTGAAGAAGACAAGTGCACAGCCTACAGATACATGAAAAAATACTCATCATCCTTAATCATCAGAGAAATGCAAATCCAAACTACTTTGAGACATCATCTAACCCCAGTAAGATTAGCCCACATCACAAAATCCCAAAACCAGAGATGATGGCATGGATGTGGAGAAAAGGGAACACTTATACATTGCTGGTGGGAATGCAAACTAATACATTCCTTTTGGAAAGATGTTTGGAGAATACTTGGAGATCTAAAAATAGACTTGCCATTCGATCCTATAATTCCTCTACTAGGTATATATCCAGAAGACCAAAAATCACATTATAACAAAGATATTTGTACCAGAACATTTATTGCAGCCCAATTCATAATTGCCAAACATGGAAGAATCCCAAGTGCTCATTGACCCATGGATTAATAAATTGTGGTATATGTATACCATGAAATATTATGCAGCCTTAAAGAAAGATGGAGACTTTACCTCTTTCATGTTTACATGGATGGAGCTGGAACATATTCTTCTTAGCAAAGTATCTCAAGAATGGAAGAAAAAGTATCCAATGTATACTATGTAGTATACTATGAAGCTAATTTATAGCTTTCATATGAAGGCTAAAACCCAATTATAGCACAAGAATATGGGGAAAGGGGCAGGGGAGAGGAGGGGAGGGAGGAGGAAGGGAGAAGGGAGGATAATTGGTGGGACTGCACCTATGGTGCATCTTAGAAAGGTACAGGTGAAACTTACTAAATGCAGAATATGAGAGTCTTAACACAATAACTAAGAAAATGCCATGAAGGCTATGTTTGATGAAAATATTTCAGATTGTATATAAGACCAGCACATTGTACTCCATGATTGCATTAATGTACATAGCTATGATTTAATAAAAAAAGTAAAAATGTGCAGATGTGTAAACCTGCACATTTATGTGTAAATCATGAATATTCAAGAGGAATTGAAATAATTCATGAATTTAAACACAATAATTTAATTTATATCACAGATTAGGTTGGAAGAGACCCAAGCACCAGAAATATTAAATTGAAGAAATTTCTTCAGTTATTTAAGCAGACTCAATGGTGTGTTGTGCAGGGCCAAGGTGAAAAATAGAGAAGATCTGGTGTACATAGCAAATAAAAAAAAAAGAAAGAAGGAAACAAAGAAAGAAAGAAAGAAAGGAAAGAAGGAAAGAAGAAAAGGAAGGAAGGAAGGAAGGAAGGAAGGAAGATCACTCCCCATAGAATGGCTCCTCTGTCCTACGGACAGGGCAGGAATCAGACAAAGGGGTTGCAAATGAACAGCTCTTGCCTTTGGCCCTATGAGAAGGTGGTTTGGGTCCTGTTTGGAATGAAAATGAGTTAACTCCTAGAGGTTTATGAAAAGCAGAGGCAAAAGCTGGTTGTCAACTTACTAGACCCAGAGAAATGGTAATTTTTTTTATTTTTAAACATTATAGGTACATAATACTACATAGTTCTATATCTTCATAGGGTACATGTGATATTTTGATACAGGCATATGATGTGTTAATCAATGGATAAATGGGACATCTATCACCTCAGGCATTTTTTAATGCTTTGTGCTAGGAACATTCCATTTTCACTCTTAAGTTGTTTTAAAATACATCCTAACCTACTGTTTTTCATAGTCACTTTGGGGTGTTATTAAATATTGTTCAGTCAATCTATTTAACTGTATTTTTGTGCCTACTGACCATCCCCACTTCTTCCTTTCCCATTACTGTTCCCAGCCTCTGATAGCCATCATTCTACTCACTGTTGCCCTGAGATCAACTGTTTTAACGTTTAGCGCCCATGTATGAATGAGAAAAAGTGAGGTTTGTCCTTTTGTTCTTGGCTTAATGCACTTAGCATAATGCTCTTCAGTACACCTATCTATATTATTGCAAATGATAGGATTTCATTTTTTTTTATTAAGGCTATTTAATATTCCATTGTGTATATGTACCAAAATTTCTTTATGCATTCATTTGCTGATGGACACTTAGGCTGATTCCAAATCAGGGGTGTTGTGATTCCTGCTACAATAAACATGGGAGCACAGATAGCTTTTTTTTTTTTTTTTGTAGAGACAGAGTCTCAGTTTATCGCCTTCGGTAGAGTGCGGTGGTGTCACACAGCTCACAGCAAACTCCAACTCCTCCCGATTCTCTTGCCTCAGCCTTCCAAGTAGTTGGGACTACAGGCACCTGCCACAATGCCCGGCTATTTTTTTGTTTTTGCATTTCGGGCGAGGCCAGGTTTGAACCCGCCACCTTTGGTATATGGGGCCAGTGCCCTACTCGATGAGCCACAAGTGCCGCCCACAGATAGCTTTTTGATATACTGATTTCACCTCCTTTGCGTGTATACCTAGCAATGGGATTGCTGGATCATATGTAGTTCTATTTTTTAGGACCCTCTGTACTGTTCTCCATAGTGGTTGCACTAATTTACATTCCCACCAACAGTATAGGAGGATTCCTTTTTCTCTAAATCATCTTCAGCACTTGTTAGATTGCCTGTCTTTTTGATAAAAGCCATATTAAAGGGAGTGAGACAATACTTCACTGTACTTTTGATTTTCTGAGACTAACGATTGAACGTTAGTTGAACATTTTTTCATATACCTGTTGTACATCTTCTTTTGAGAAATGTCTATTCAGATCCTTCACTCATTTTTAAATTGGGCTATTTTATTTTTTCCTATTGAGTCATTGGAATTACTTGTATATTATAGTTATTAATCCTTTGTCAGATGGGTAGTTTACAAATATTTTCCCCTATTCTTTGGGTTGTCTCTTCACTTTGTTGATTATTTCCTTTGCTGTGGAAAAAACTTTTTAGCTTGATATGATCCTACCTATACAGTTTTGCTTTGGTTGCTTATGCTTTGGGTATCTTACTCAAGAAGTGCTTGCCCAACTCAATATCCTGAAGTGTTCTCCCAGTGTTTTCTTTTAGTGTACATAGTTTCAAGTTCAGGTCTTTAATCCATTTTGTTTTAATTTTTGTTTATGGCAATAGGTAAGGCTGTAGTTTTATTCTTACGCAAATAGATATTTAATTTATCCACCCCCATTTACCGAAGAGATTATCTTTCCCCCACCATATGTTCTTGGCACCTTTGCTGAAGAAACATTCACTAATAGATGTGTGTATTGATTCCTGCATTCTCTATTCTGTTACATTGCTCTGTGTGTCCATCTGAATGCCAACACTGTACTCTTTTGTTTACTTCAGCTGTGTAATGTAATTTAAAGGCATGTAATCTAATTCCTCCAATTTGTTCTTTTGGTTCAGGGTGGCTTTGGCTATTTAGGGTCTTTTGAGGTTACATACAAATTTTAAAAATTTTCAGGTTATTTTTTTCTATTTCTATGAAGAATTCATTGGGATTTTGATTGTGGCTGCATTGTTTCTCTAGATTGCTTTAAGTAGTATGGATATTTTAATAATATTGATTCTTCCAGGGAGAGCAGAGAGAGGAAGAATGAGGGAGGGGTGGGGAAAGGAAGAGCAGAGAGAGGGAAGGCGTAAGGGGGGTGGGGTCTTGGGGTCTTGGTGTGTGCCACACCTTTTGGGAACAAAACACGATTGTAAGAGGGTCTTTTCCTAACAAATGCAACCAGTGTAATATGGTTTCTTGTACCCTCAATGAATCCCCAACAATAAAAAAAAAATAATAATAATATTGATTCTTCCAATCCATAAGTATGGAATATCATTCCATTTTTTTGGTATCTTTTTCAATTCAACTTCTTTCATTAACATTTTAGAGTTTTCACTACAGAGATCTTTCACTTCTGGGGTTAAGTTCATTCATAGATACTTTATTTTATTTATAGCTATTATAAATGGGATTACTCTCTTTCTTTTCAGACAGTTTGCTGCTAGTGTAAGAGAAATGTTTCTGATTTTTTTAACGTTCATGTTGTATCCTGCAGTTCTATTGAATTTGTTACTAGTTCAAATACCGTATGTGTATATATATTTTTTCTTTCTTTTTTTGGTGAAGTCTTTAGGTTTCTCTAGATATGAGATCAAATTGTCTGCAAACAAGGATGATTTGATCTATTTTTCCAATTTGAATTACCTTTATTTCTTTTTCTTGTCTGATTGCTCCAGCTAAAACTCCCAGTACAATGTTGAATAATAGTGGTGAAAGTGTGCATTCTTGTCTTATACGAGATCTTATAGGAAAGGCTTTGGATTTTTCCTCATTCAGTGTGATACTAGGTGGGGGTCTGTCATATATAGCTTTTATTGTGTTGAGGTAAGGTCCTTTTATTCTTAGAAGTTTGACAGTTATTATCATGAAGGAATAGAGAATTTTTTGAAATAATTTTTAGCATCAATTGGAAGGATTGTATGGGTTTTGTCCTTTGTTAAAGTGATGTATCCTTGGGATGAATACCATGAGATCATGATAAAAAAGTATTTTTAGTGAGTTGTTAAATTGGGTGTACTAGTATTTTGTTGCAGATTTTTACATGTATGTTCATCCGAGATACAGGCCCATAATTTTCAGTTTTTATGGTATCTATCTAATTTGAGGATCAAGGTGATATACCCCTTGTGCAATGAGTATTTGGGAGTATTCCCTCATCCTCAATTTTTTTGGATATTTTAAATAGGGTTGTTATTAGTTCTTTGAATGTTTGGTAGAATTCAGCAGTGAAGCCCTCGGCTTTTCTTTGATGGGAGACTTTTTATTACTGCTTCTATCTCATTACTTGTTAATGGTTTATGTAAGTTTTGGATTTCCTCCTGATTCAATCTTGGAAAGCTGTTACATAATTATTTGTCTAAGAATTTAAACATTTCTTTAAAGTTTTCCAGTTTATGGACAGACACATGATCATAGTCGTTGCTAATGATCTTGTGGATTTCTACAGTACAGATTTAATGTCTTCTTTTTTGGGGGGGGGTGTTTGGCCAGGGCTGGGTTTGAACTTGCCACTTCTGGCATATGGGGCTGGCACCCTACTCCTTTGAGCCACAGGCGCTACCCTAATGTCTCCTCTTTTATCTCTGATTTTATTTATTTGAGTTTTCTCTCCCTTTTTCTTAGTTACTCTGGCTAAAATTTTGTCTTTAAAAATCATTCTTTCCTCTTTGACCTTTTATGTATGTTTTGGTTTCAATTTCATTTATTTATGCTCTGTTCTTTATTATTTCTTTCCTTTTACTAATTTTGAGTTTGGTTTGTTTTTAACTTGAATAATTCTTTGAGATGCATTGTTAGGTTATTTATTTGAACCTTTGCTACTTTTTTTTTAAATTAAATAATAGCTATGTACATTAATGCAATCATAGGGTACAATGTGCTGTTTTTATACAATTTGAAATATTTTCATCATCTGGTTAACATAGCCTTCATGTCATTTTCTTAGTTATTGTGTTAAGACATTTATATGCTACACTTAGTAAATTTCACATGTACCCTTATAAGATGCACCATCGGTGTGGTCCCAGTAATTACCCTCCCTCCACCCAACCTCCCCCCTCCCCTTTCTCTCCCCTTTCTCCATCGTCTTCGGCTATAAGTGGGTTATAGCTTTCATATGAAAGCTATAAATTGGTTCCATAGTAGGCCCGAGTACATTGGATACTTTTTCTTCCATTCTTGAGATACTTTGCTAAGAAGACTAGGTTCTAGCTCCATCCATGTAGACATGAAAGAGGTAAAGTCTCCATCTTTCTTTAAGGCTGCATAATATTCCATGGTGTACATATACCACAATTTATTAATGTATTCATGGATCGAAGGGCATTTGGGCTTCTTCCATGACTTAGCAATTATAAATTGGGCTACAATAAACATTCTGGTACAAACATAAAAAAAAAAAAATAGTTTGCTCACAATTGCTATACTTATGTTATTGTCCTTGGTATACTTGAGTGTTTATGTTGCAAAAATGTTATTGCCTAGTTTATTGTGCGAAGTGGCCTTATGAAATGTTCTGACATGTTTTTGCTTCTCAAGTAAATCCCCCTTTAAAAATGTAGATAAATGTCTTGCAAAGAATTTTTTTTTCTTTCTAGAATTTTGATCTTTCAAGAGTTCAACATCCAGGATTATAATACATAGGATTATGATTAACACCCTTTGTCAAGTGCTTACATACTAAAGATGAGCATTCTATTGTTAGTGTATATTATGTGGTTAGAAGAAGTCTGGAGCTGACGACTGAGATGATTTGGTCAAACTTCAATTGTCTTTTATTTCATATGCATAGAATTTGTACCTGAAAACCACAACTTTCTATCTTCATCTTCTACTTACTAGCATGTGGGGGCCTGCAAACAGATTTATGTTTGAAGTTCTTATAACATGCCCAAATAATCACATACCATTAGGTTTTTATCATCCCATGAAAATGACAAATATTTATAAAACATTATTGTTCTGGTAAACTGATTAAGTAGGACCATACACTCCAAGATTAAAAGTTCTTGATAGGCTCGGTGCCTGTGGCTCAACGGGCTAAGGCGCCAGCCACGTACCCCTGAGCTGGCAGGTTTGAATCCAGCCCGGGCCCGCCAAACAACAATGATGGCTGCAACCAAAAAATGGCCAGGCGTTGTGGCGGGCGCCTGTAGTCCCAGCTACTTGGGAGGCGGAGGCAGGAGACTCACTTAAGCCCAGGAATTGGAGGTTGCTGTGAGCTGTGACGCCACAGCACTCTATCCAGGGTGACAGCTTGAGGCTCTGTCTCAAAAAAAAAAAAAAGTTCTTGATAAATGAGACTTAGAGCAATCAATTCTCAAAAAAATGGCACAAACTGAAAATATTGGAGGGGTGGGAATCAGGGAAAGTTTATAAGCAATCATCAATAATCTATCCACTGTGAATACTAAGAGTTCCATATAGTAAGTGTGAGGGGGGACACTCTGAATCTTTGAGTCTAACGGGGTGGAGACTGACCTCTTCTCCCCACAGTGTTTCACTCTGGATCTCCAAGAAACAGAAATCTGAATGGAGGTAAAACATAAGGACATTTCTAGACCTATCCAGGATAAAATTTATCCATTTCAAACTTGGGCCTTTGTACCTTAGAAAAAGCTGGAACTTGGCCATCTGTCACCCATCAAGACTAACAATGAATGAGGAGTAGAATGAAAGCCTGTCCTTGTTACACCACATGTGTGCATGTTTTTATGCTTAACGGAAATCAAGTTCACCTTATATCAAATCATTGATATATCCTCTAAGCAAGGGAACTTGACAAAATTTACTGAGATTACTAATACACACCCTTTGCTCCCATGATTCCCTTTAAGGAATTGATCCTATGGGTATGTTCTTCCCTGCACATAATGACATAAGTAGTTGTTCTTTGTAATTGTGTTTGTAAAAGCTAAAAATTGGAACCACATACATGTCCTTCGTCGATAGATTGTTCCTTGTTTTAGACACCACAAGCAGAGGCATTGATGGCCAAAATCCAAGCTCTTTCATTCAACACCAGAACTTCTCGCAAACTCAGATCAGACAAATTTCTCAGCCTCGTTATCCAACTCTCTACCCATGAATTCCACCCTCCATTTGAACTTTGAATTCCTGCAGGACAGAGACCCTGCCTGAGTGCTGCTGCCCTAACTGCCCCATCTCATCCTTTCTCCACATTGCTCCCTCTGCCTTCTCTGGTGAGATCCTACTCATTCCTTAAGCCCAATTGTGCCTTTCTCCAAGTCAACCCATTTCTTTCTCACCCTTTTCCCAGAGCCCTTTCCATTACTCTCATCCATGTATAGAGGTGCTACCCCTAACAGATTACATAATCCTCGAATGACAGACTATTTCATGTTTGTATCTACAAAGCCTATCATAGTTCCTGACACATGCTAGGTACTCAGTAAATATTTGTTGTTGGCTCAGCGCCCTTAGCACAGTGGTTACAGTGCCAGCCACATACACCAAGGCGGGCAGGTTCAAACCTGGCCCAGACCAGCTCAACAACAATGACAACTGCAACAAAAAATAGCCAGGTGCTGTGGCGGGCACCTGTAGTCCCAGCTACTTGGGAGGCTGAGGCAAGAGAATCTCTGAAGCCCAAGAGTTTGAGGTTGCTGCGAGCTGTGACACCACAGTACTCTAGCCAGGGGGACAAAATGAGACTCTGTCTCAAAAAAAAAAATAAATAAATAATCAAAATTTTTTTGCTGAATAAACTGTGAGAGAAGGAAGAAATTCAGAGAATCTTCAATCATCACCTCTTGTTCATTAGCTCAGAACTATAAATCATCATTTCAATTCAATGAATTGAAATTTACCTCATAAATCCAGAGATCTTGGCCCTTGGGATCATGATAATGAAGCAAAAAATAATTCAGTGGGGAAGAGGAGGAATGGAGTTACTTCACCATCTCCAAACCCTGCTTATTTTTTGAAATGGACCAGAAATCAAAGAGAGTCTTTGTTTTCAACACAACTTCCCACCATTCTTAATTAAGACCTGAATCCTCCCTAAGAAGACTGAGCAAGTGAAAAATCCAGGCCCTCCCTAAGAAGACTGAGCAAGTGAAAAATTCAGGCAAAAAATCAGCATGTTGTAGGGAACACCTGAAGTGAGGGCAGCTGTCCCTGATTGTCATAACCACAGTAGCTGAACGACAAGTTGCTTCTCCCGTCTCCTGGGGCAAGGCAGTAGGAGAAGTCTCCAGAGAGGTACCAGTGATGGTGCCCCAAGCCATGCAGCTGACACTAATGCTGAAGTAATTTTCAAGAGCCATCAGCGTCCTAGCCAAGGAAACACCAGAAATCTGTTAGGGGGCAGTCCTGCCTCAGTGGCTAGTGGCAGCGATTTAGTTGATTTATTTATTATGAATGTACTTCCTAAATCACTGCTGGCTACTCCAAGGTTGCAATTTTAATGTTATCACTGCTCATTCAGCCAGAGAGACAGAAAGACTTCTCCATAACTCACAACACTGGCAATCCTCGGAGACTCATCCCATTTGGATTCACGGCAGCCCCACTCTGGGAGAGAACAAGGGCACCACTCCAATGGGTTCAATGTTCGTTCATTCATTCATTCAGCCTACCTTATTGTGTATCCGCCAATACCAAGCACTATTCTAGGCATAAGCCCCACATGTAAATTAAAAAGTCAAGGTTGCTGCCTTCAAGCAGCTTTTATAGTCCATCAGAGAGGGTAAAACATGAAGCCAATTAACCTTTATTGATAGAAGCCCTGTAGACTACAAAAGCTTTGCATGGTTTTAAAAAGTGCTAAAGGCAGTGTGGAGTTCTCTTACAGTTGGGTCCATTTGTAAAAGCTTTTGAAAAACCTGGCATTTGGACACAGTATGAAGGAAACCTGGTCTTTTACTGCGTGGCGTCTTAGAAGTTTCTGGGGTCAAGAAAGTAACTTAAGTGTAACATAGTTAAAAGGCTCCCCAGTTGGGATAAAAGTGATCAGGGATCTTGTTCCATAGCTAACACTTAGAGAAATGTGACCTGGAGCACTGCTCTTGGGCATCTGTTTGCTCGTCTAAGTAATAGAAGATAGATCGTGTCTAGACTCCATTCAGGTCTGACATTCTGTTTGGTCCCTGGGTTCCCAGATTAGGAAGTGAGGTATGAGGAAGAAAGACAGACAAGGAGTTAGCAAACACTCAACTGCATGCTTCTGTTCAAAGACCCCAGCACAGGGGTGTGTCTGTGAATGCACACACATCAAGGCACGGCACTCACACGTCAGCAGACAGCCATATGTGAAGGGGGAGTAGGAAGAAAAAAGATAAGCTTATTAAATCAGATTCTTAGTAATTTCTCAGAACAGACATCTCCATCTCCCATCCGTGAAAGTTCAATGCCACTACTGCAGAAGCAAAAATGAAGGAAATTCAAGGTGCTTTTGGTTTTGCCTTTTCTTAATTGTCCTAAATTGTTATGGCTGGGCTATTACAGCAAAGCAGGGAGGCTGGCGAACCGCGTCTCTGCTCTGCACCCTAAGAGCTCTCAGTGAGAGGTGACTTGGAGAAATCACAGCCCCTAAAATGATGCCAGGAAAGGGAAGGAGAGGAAAAAGGGAAAAGAAGAAAGTAATACTAAGCAGAAGTGGAAGAACAAAGGTTTAGCAGTGACCTGCATGCCCATTTAAGAACAGGGCTCTCAAAACCCACAAAACTGATGGGCTTTAAAAAAAAAAAAATCACGGCTTGTGCCTGTGGCTCAGCGGGCGAAGGCGCCAGCCACGTACACCAAAGCTGGCAGGTTCAAATCCAGCCCAGGCCCACCAAACAACAATGACGGCTGCAACCAAACAATGGCCGGGCGTTGTGGCGGGCGCCTGTAGTCCCAGCTACTTGGGAGGCGGAGGCAAGAGACTCGCTTGAGCCCAAGAATTGGAGGTTGCTATGATGCCACGGCACTCTATCCAGGGTGACAGCTTGAGGCTCTGTCTCAAAAATAAATAAATAAATAAAATAAAATGCACTGTCTACTCTAGACTGGATATGAGCCCTTGAGAACACGGACACCTCCACATCCCCACGGAGCTGTCAGACATACACGAACTCAGCACTGGAGAAACAAGGAAAGGAAGCAGGTCACGGAGCAGCCAGAGTGACCTGCAGAGGTGAGGAGGGCGGTCCTGCTGTGCTCACCTGCCCCTGCCTGCACCTGCTGGGCCTGCTCCCGCCCCTCCTGCCCCACCTCGGTGGAGGAACTGAGGGGTCTGGTCTCCCAACCCCGGCCCCTGCATTACATGGATGGTGCCTCTCCCAAATGAGGCCCCACTTGTGCCACAGCCCAAGGGCTGATCCCCCCCATCCCCTACGGCTAAGGTGAGGAGAGGTTCGTGAGAGCTGGGCAGGAGACAGGGGTCAGAAGGTCTGGGTATGAGTCACACCAGCTGAGGAACTAGCTTAACTCCCACCCCTCTCTAAAGTGAGCATCAGTGACACAGCTGACAGGGCTCCATGAGCTGTCACTTAGTCACTCTCGAGCATGAGTCCCCATGGGGCCTCCCATTGCAGCCTTGGGCCCGAGAAACACTGGGTATGAAGAACTTGTCCCAATACACCCACCTGCCAACTAGAAACAGATTAGGATGCTTATATCAACCCACGTAAGTGAAGAAATTATACCACACGACCTTCCCCAGGGCAATGTGACATTGAAGTTGATTTTGACCACAAAGCGTTCTTCCAATAGAATGTCCAGGTCCCCTGCCTCACCACCCAGCACAGAGAGGTGGCCTTCTTCCAGCTTTCCTGTCCTGGGGCCTGGCTTTTTCCCGACTGGACAGCCTAGGCCCCCATCCCTCCCCACCCTGGTCTGGCATAGCCAGTGTTCTCTTCTGGAAATGGCAAGAAAGGAGGAAAGTCAGCAAATGGCAAAGTCTAGATACGGAGAGCCCTCACCCCCCACCTCAGTCACCCTCCAGATGTGCAGGTGGCTCAGTCCTGGAGCAGTGCTGGTAGAGGAAGGTGGTGCTGCACCCCCCAGGGTGACCAGGGAGTGGGCTATGCATTTTCTGTGCTGGAAGGCACCACCAACCATTTTGATTAAGACAAGGGACAGGTGTGCCCTGCACACACTCCTCCTCCCCATCCTGCCTCCGCTCTCGTGACTGGAGCATTTGGGCAGACAGAACGCCAGCCCTCTGGGCCCAGCTGCCTTGCAGAGTCCCACTCACCCCTGACCCTTAGGGCTGTGTCCCCTCTCCATCCACACTCTGCATATTTCTAACACAGCATTTATTAAAACGCACCATAGTTGTTGGGCTCCTTATTTGTATGCCTCATTAAACTGCGAGCTTCTTCCAGAACATAAAACGTTCCACCATGCTGACGGCTGGGAGGCACAGCCCAGAGTGGGCTCAGAAAACCTCAGAAATTCTTAGTCACCAAAGCAACCAAATTGGTGGGTGACAAAAAAAATGCACATGAACAATCTCTTGCAAATACTTCTCTCCCTCTTGGACACTTGCAGGTGCTGGGACAGGGAGACCCAGGCCGTCCTGGCAGGTCTAACTGCACGTGGGGAGGGCCCATCAGCTCAGCATGGTGCCATGTGCTGAAAGAACTCAGCCCGTGCACTGCGACTTAGAAGTAAACTACACAGTCATTTCTTGCACATTTCTCCTCCCTCACAGGCAGTGCTGTGATTCAGCATTTAAAGGAACTGGAAGAGCCCTTCCCTCTCGCCTCTAAGGTTGCATAGAAATTTGTTATGCAATAAAAACAACATTAGCATTCTCTGAAAAGGTCATACCTTCTAGGGCTTTCCGAAAAGCTCAGAAGAAGAGGTGCAAAACTTTGCCTTTAAGGAGCAACTGGATCTTGGCTTACTTTCCCTTCAAGATCACACACTTTCTTCTTCCTCCTCACCAGCCCGGCTGCTCCCCAGGCTCAGGGAGGCACAGCCAGTAGCGGACAAAGGTAAGAACAAAAGTACATTAGAGAGGAATGACAAAATTGGAGACTCAGTCTTTCAAAAATGCTAATAAAATAGCTAAAACTTTGAAAAGCAGTGGGGGGGTGGGGTGGGGAGACAGGTAAATACTGAATGAAAAAATGACCTTAACTGTGCATATAAAAAGAATACCAAAAATAGGAAAATACATTGAAGACTATTTTAGAAAAGTTAAGGGAAATAAACCATTTTCTAGATAAATATGTGAGCAAAACAAATTCCATTTTTTTTTAAAATCCCAGAACCAAATAGACTTAAGATGTCAAAGGTAATGAGGAACTTATACCCTGCCCCGAAGCAGATTCCTGCAATGCACAGAATGTGCCTTGAAATAATAACGATGCAGACCTGGCCAGTCCACAGCACAGATTGGTGTTACTTTGATGTTAAAATCAGGTTAGAACGACAAAAGAATGAAAACAAAATGCCAGTCTCATCTATGATTAAAAAAACACAAAAAACTCCTAAAGAAAATATTAGATAAAATTCAATGATTACTAAATAATAATTATAATTATGACCCACGTAGGTTTATCCTATTAATAAAATCTGAATTAAGTTTAGAAAATAATCTATCAATTTGACCTATAATTATATTTTGTCTATTATCACATTAACTGGTTAAAGAGAAAAGTATTGAGGAAATGCCAGGAAGGCTGTGTTAATCAGTTTGATGAAAAT
>CAUYON010051559.1:0-13306 GCA_963573935.1 Arctocebus calabarensis
GGCTGGATGACAGGCAAGGAGGGGGACCTCCAACCTCCACCAGAGGCTCCAATTGCCAAAAAGCCTGGACAACTGCTGAGGAGACACCTGTGCCTTGGTGTCTCCTTCACTTCACACTTAGGACTAAATGTGGAATCCCCATCTCCTATGCCTAGGTCAATTTCTTGTGAACTTCCTAGGCCTCAATTCCATGAAAGGACTGTACCTAATCATTGATACATTCATTCACCTTGCCCCTGGCGGAAGAGACTGTATTTATTTGTTTCCTGGCCAAGGAACCCATACACCTATATATACCCTGAGACTAAAGGCCTAAAGGAGGAGATGGGGAAAGACTGGGAGAGAAACAGAGTGAGCTTCTCTCTCCCCACTAGAATTATCTCCCTCTAACAGATGCCTTAATGTTTTCTGTATTCTTTTCTTTCTTTTCTGTGAATAAATTCTGTCTTACAAAAATTAAAAAAAAAACAAACAAACAAAAAGAAGAAGCTCAAACATGGACTCAGTCTTTTCCAATCAAATGTTCTCAAGCATGAGAAATTGTCTGAGCTTGCCCAGAATGCCAATAAACATCTGCATCTTTTCCTATTGGTGTTATTGCTCATGGCTTTCAGGCAAATGACCTTTGGCAAATGGATGTTACTCATTTTTCTAATTTTAGAAAATTGAAATATATTCTTGTTTGTGCTGATACTTATACTGACATGATTCATGACACTTACCAGGCAGGAGAAACTGCCAAACGTATTAAATGTCATATGTTATCAACAATTTCCACCTAAGGACTTCCACAACAAATAAAGATAGATAATGGACCTGCATACATTTCTCATTCTTTTTATTTATTCTGTCAACAATGGCAAACTAAATGTACAACAGACATCCCTCATAACCCAACAGGCCAAGCCAGCATAGGACGCTTTCATTCACTAGTATAACACCAATTAACAAAACAAAAAGGAGGACATTTGGAGGGAGGAGGTAAGATGGCCAACTGGAACCAGCTTTTGGCAGAGGCTTCCATCTAGAGGGAGAGATAAAGGACAGAATGAACTCAATGAAGCTTAAGGTCCAGAGATGAGATAAGAAAGAAGATTGATGAGTGCACATCATCCCTGCTGAGGCAAGCTGCAACTCCAAGGAAACAAACTCCAAGTACAAAACCCATTACCAAGAGTATAAGAGACCCCTTTGCCAAGAGAGTGGCTCACTGTGTGCTCTCTACAAGTGATCAGTTTTCCGAAGACTTCATATTTTATTCCACAGAAGACAGCCACTAAACACTGGGACTCCTTATCCAGAGAGTCTTTGAGACTAGGCATTCTCCTGCTTGGCATAAAATTGAACATTCTGAACTCCCAGTAGACTCTTCCCCCCTCACCTGGCAGTCTGAAAGCCTGTCCCCTGCAGAACCCAGAGTGTTTGCCAATGCCTTAAGTGATCTGGGCACTGTTTGGGCTGCTGCACAACTTCACTGAAATAGTAACTCAAATGGAAGTTGGGGGGCATGGGAAGAAAGAGACAAGAGGGAAAGGGAGAAGTACAGTGGCACAACAGTATGAGGAGGTGGTGGGGCTCATGCCCTGGGTAAGATTTTGGAGAAATGCTTCCCTGTTTCTGTTGACCACCAGAAGGAGCTAAGCCTCAACTCCTCAGGAGTGCTGGTGCTGGAGTGCAGCTGGGACAGAGAAACGGACTCTGTGGGAGAGAAATACATGCCATGACAGTACCTTCTGGCAGATGAAGGTGCTCACACCTCAGGACGGACTCTGGTGGAGCACTTCTTAGATTCTGATGAGCACAGGAGGGAGTCAGGCTTCAGCCCTTTGAGGTTGCTGGTGCCAGAGTGCAGTGGGGGAGAAGGCACTGATTCCCCTTTGACTCTGTCAGATTCATATCGCTGGCACCTTTGTTCACTGGAGAGATCTGGGCCACAGTCATGCAGGGTTACTGGTGGTGAGAAGTGGCTGTGCAAGGCGGGATAGAAGGCAATGACCCCCCTTGAATGACTCTTTCTCTGGTCAGGCCTTCTTGACTCCATTGAGCACTGGAGGAAGCCAGATTCCATCCTCTTATGTTTTCAGGACAGAGCTGTGTGTGTATCCCTGCTTTCAGATTGCTGGAGACCTTTAGAACTCTCCCAGTTGAGCAGTGATTGTGATACCTTGGACAATATGATTGGAACTCTAGACCTGGGCTGGCCATCTAGGGACTCTCCAAGGTTGAGTTGTGGTTTTGTTGCAGTAGGAGGGACTGAATCTCCTCCTTCAGTTGTCAATGTTGGGGCATAAGGTGTGTCACTTGCTTGTATCTCTCCCCAGTTGAGATTTCAGCCTAAATCTGTGACTCACTAGTATTGGATAGAGGCTGGCTGACTATAAGACAGAACCTGCTAGCCCTGTCAAACCAATCAGGTCCTCAGAGTTTCTGCTTGCAGGTCTGAAAGGGACCTGTGTAAAGTTGTAGTGGGAAAGTCACAATCACCAGTCCCAGTTCTTTGGTAAAGGGCTGATTAACTACAATTCCTGGAACCCTCAATCCACTCTCACCCTACCAGTTTTACTAGACAAATTGTGGAAAATAATCATGGGGTGGAACCAGCAGAACTCTGACAAAATGAATAATCAGAGTAGATCAACTCCCCCCAGGAATGGCAAAGGTGATATGTCAGAAGAAGCCATTCATAAAAAGGCTGAAAAGCCAGAAAGAGAATTGAGAATATGGATGGCAAATAACATGAATAGAATGGAGGAAAAGATGGAAATAGAAATCCAAAGAATTATGCAAAAGTTGTCTCAAAACAACTTTTCAAACAAATTCAAAGACAAAACCACCAAGGTTGTGGACATAATGAGAAAAGAGACATGAGAGCTCAGGAAAATGAAAAAGTTATTTGAGGAACTTCAAAATACAGGAGAATCACTCAGTAATAGAGTTTACCAGGCAGAAGATAGGATCTCTGAAATTGAAGACAAGACGTTTGAATGATCCCAAGTGCTCAAAAAGGCAAAAAAAAAAAAAAAAGGAAAGTAAAACCTGATCATTCCCTAAGAGAGTTGTGGGATCATTCCAAAAGATCAAACATTCATCTTATAGGAATTCTTAAAGAAGAGGATGGTCCTAAAGGCATAGATGGTTCTACTCCAAGATATTTTGTAGGAGAATTTCCCAAGCATTGCAAGAGATACAGATATTTGGATAGTAGAAGTTTCAGAACCCCAGCAAAACTCAGTCCAAATAAAACATCTCCTAGACCAGTGGTTCTCTTTCACAGGGGTTGCCTAAGACCACTCTGCATATCAGATGTTTGCATTACAATTCATAACAGTAGCAAAATTATAGTTATGAAGTAGCAATGAAAATAATTTTGTGGTTGGGGATCACCACAACGTGAGGAACTGTATTAAAGGGTTGTGGCATTAGGAGGGTTAAGAACCACTGTCTACACAGATTGTAACTAATTTTTCCAATGTTAATATGAAGGACAGAATTCTGCAAGCAGATCCATGTAAGTAAAGCATTACCTAAAAAGAGAGGAATATTAGAATGACTGCAGATCTTTCAGCCAAATCCCTTCAAGCCAGAAGAGGATGGATATTAACCTTCAATATCCTAAAACAAAATGACTCTCAGCCAAAGATCCTGTATCCAGCTAAACTGAGTTTCAGTTGTGATGAAGAAATCAAATGCTTTACTAATTTACACATGTTGAAGAAATTTGCCATAACTAAGCCAGGTCTCCAGGATATACTCAGACCCATCCTCCATAATGCTAAGCACAATAGTCTAACATCAAAGAAAACTCACTCTTAATTTTTTGAACAAAACCTAACTTCCACAATCATGAAAGGATTCACTGGACATTTGAAAAACATGACACTCAAAACACCACCATGCTTATCATGTCTCTCAGTTAATGTGAATGGCTTAAACTGTTTCTAAAGAGGCACAGGTTGGGAGACTGGATATAAAAACTCAGGCCAGATATCTGTTGCATACAAGACTCTCATCTTACCTTAAAAAATAAAAAAGACTCAGGGTGAAGGGATGAACATCTATAATACAGGCAAATGGAAATCAGAAAAAAGCAGGGCTTTCAATTTTATTTGCAGATATAATAGGATTTAAAGCAACAAACATAAGGAAAGATAAGGATGGACACTACATATTTCTTAGGAAAAACACTCAAATTGAAGAAATTTCAATAATTAAAATTTATGACATCTTCCTGCACTATAATAAGTGGATATTTCGATGCAATTTTGTCAGTTCTTGATAGGTCCTCCACGTAGAAACTAAACTATGAAATAATGAATTTAGATTTGACCCTAGAACTAATTGACTTAACAAACATCTACAGAAAAATTTCATCCTAATAAAACTGAATACACATTCATCTCATCAGCCCATGGATCATTCTGCAAAATTGATAATATATTAGGAAACAACTCTAACCTCAGAAAATGTAAAAGAACAGAAATTATTCCTTGCATCTTCTTCGACCATCATGGAATAAAAGTTGAACTCAATAGCAGTAGGAATCTTCATGCTCAAACAAAGTCATGGAAACTAAATAAGTTTATGCTGGATGATAGCTGGGTCAAAGATGAGATTAAGAAAGAAATCACCAAATTTTTGGAACAAAATGATAATGAAGACAAAAATTATCAAAACCTGTGGGATACTGGAAAAGCAGTCCTAAGAGGGAAATTTATAGCACTGAAAGCTTTCATCAAGAAAACAGAGAGAGGAAGACAACAAGGTAATAGGTCACCTCAAGCAATTGGAAAATGAAGAATGGGGTGGTGTCTGTGGCTCATTGAGTAGGGCTCTGGCCCCATATACTGAAGGCGGCGGGTTCAAACCCAGCCTCGACTGAACTGCAAAACAGAAAAATAGCTGGGCGTTGTGGTGGTTGCCTGTAGTTCCAGCTACTCGGGAGGCTGAGGCAAGAGAATCACCTAAGCCCAGGAGATGGAGGTTGCTGTGAGCTGTTTAATGCCACAGCTCTCTACTGAGGGCAATAAAGTGAGACTTTGTCTCTACAAAATAAAAATAAAAATAAAAATAAAAAAGTAAAAGGAAGAATGTTCTAACCCCAAACCCAACAGAAGGAAATAAAATAGCCAAAATTAGAGGAGAATTAAATGAAATTTAAAACAAGAATCATTCAGAAGATCAACAAAACAAAAAGTTGGGTTTCGGAAAAGATTAACAAAATTGATAAAACTTTGGCTAACCTAACCAGAAATAGAAAAGTAAAATGTTTAATATCATTAATCAGAAATGATAAAGGAGAAATAAAAATAGACACCTCAAAAATTCAAAAAGTCATCAATGATTCCTACAAAAACTCTATTCTCAGAAGTATGAAAATATGGAGGAAATAGACCAATACCTGGATGCATGCTACCTTCCTAAACTCAGCCTGAAAGAGGTAGACATCCTGAATACACATATCAAGCACTGAAATAGCATCAACTGTACAAAAACTTCCAAAAATGAAAAGTCTTTTACCAGATGGCTTCATATCAGAATTCCTTCAAACCTTAAAATAGGAGCTAGTACCTATACTACATAACCTTTTCTAAAACATAGAAAAAGAAGTAAAACTTCCCAGTATATTCTATGAAGCAAATATCACCCTGATTCCCAAACCAGGACAGAACCAAACAAAGGAAACCATAGACGAATATCATTAATAAATACTGATGCAAATATATCAAATAATATCCTAGCAAACAAAATTCAACAACACATCCAAAAAATTACACACCATAATTAAATATCTTTTATCCTAGGGTCACAAGGCTGATTCAACATATGTAAATCTATAACTATATATCACATAAATAAAATTAAAAAAAACAAAGAACATATAATTTTCCCAGTTGTTCCAGAAAAAGCTTTTGATAGTATCTAGCATTCTTTCATGATCAGAACACTTAAGAAAATATGCTTAGATAGGTCATTTCTTCAAGTAATAGGGGCCAGATACAGAAAACCCATAGCCAATATCATACCAAAGAGAATAAAATTAAAAACATTGCCATTCAGATCAGGAGCTAGGCAAGGATTCCTGGTGTCTCCACTGCTATTCAACATGGAAATGGAAGTCTTAGCCATAGCAATCAGGCAAAAGAAGGAATCAAGGATATTCAAATGGGATCAGAGAAGATCAAACTCTCACTCTTCATGGATGGATGGATCTTATACCTGTAAAAACCCAGGGACTCAACAACAAAACTCTTAGAAGTGATCAAGGAATAAAGCAGCATCTCAGAATACAAAATAAATAATTACAAATCAGTAGCTTTCATATATGCCAACAATAGTCAAGCTGAAAAAATACTGAAGAGCTCTATTCCTTTTACTCTAGTGCCAAAGAAGATGAAATATTTGGGAATTTACCTAAACAGGGAACGTGAATTATGTCTATAAACAGAACTATGAAACTCTGAAAAAAGAAATAGCTGAAGAGGGCACCACCTGTGGCTCAGTGAGTAGGGCACTGGCCCCATATACCAAGGGTGGCCCCATATACCACTGGCCCTGGCCAAACTGCAACCAAAAAAAAAGGAAAGAAAGAAAAAGAAAGAAATATCTGAAGGTGTTAACAAATGGAAAAAAACATACCATGCTCACGTCTGGGAAGAATCAACATTTTTAAAATGTCCATATTACCCAAAGCAATATACAAATTTAATGTAATCACTATCAAAGCTCCATTGTCATACTTTAAAGAGATTCAAAAATAGTGTTTCGTTTTATGTGGAATCAGAAAATCCTCATATAGCCAATACATTACTCAGAAATAAAAACAAATCAGGAGATATCATGGTATCAGAATTCATGCTATAGCATAACTCTATGGCAATCAAAACATCATGGTACTGGTACAAAAACAGAGAGGTAGATTTATGGAACAGAATAGAGAACCAAGAGATGAACCCAGCTATTTTTTGTCATTTGAACTTTGATCAGTCTATCAAAAACTTTCAAAGGGAGAAGTATTCCCTATTTAACAAATGGTGCTGGGTGAACTGTAGAAGACTGAAATTTGAGTTCTGCTTTTCACCACTAATAAGTTGATTCTCAATGGATATAAGTTTTAAACTTAAGACATGAAAACATAAAAATGCTAGAAGAGCGTGCAGGGAAAAAATTGAAGAAATTGGCCTTGGAAAATATTTTATAAGGAGGATCACACTGGCAATTGAAGTGACACGAAAAACATATTACTAGGGTCTTATCAACCTAAAATGCTTCTTCACAGCCAAGAGCATAGTAAGTAAAGAAAACAGAGCCTTCAGAAAGGGAGGATATATTTGCAGGTTATGATTTTGACAAAGGTGTGATAACTAGAATCCATAGAGAAATCAAACTAATCAATAAGAAAAGAACAAATAACCCTGTGGGCAAGAGACTTGATCAGAAAATTCACTGAAGAAGACAGGCACATGTCCAATAAACTCATGAAAAGAATGCTCAACATCTATAATTATCAGAGAACTGCAAATAAAAACAACTGTGAGATATCATCTAACTCCAGTAAGATTAACCCACATCACAAATCCCAAAACTACAGATGTTTCCGTGGAAGTTGAGAGCAGGAAACACTCTTACCCTGCTGGTGGGAATGCAATCTAATACATCCTTTTTGAAAAAAGTTTGGAAAATACTCAAGGAACTAAAAATAGAACATATCATTCAATACTGTAATTCTTCTACTATCCAGATGATTGAGAATCATTTTACAACAAAGATATTTGCACCAGAATGTTTATTGCAGGCCAATTTATAATTGACACATCATAGAAGCAGCCTAAGTGCCCCTGAACCCAGGAATGGACTAACAAATTGTGGTGTATGTGTACCATGGAATATTATGCAGCCATAACAAGATAGATACTTTACATCTTTTATGTTTGCCTGCATGGAGCTTCTTCTTTCTTCTTAGTAAAGTATCTCAAGAATGGGGAAAAAGATATCCAATGTACTAAATTTTATTATGCAAGCAGTATGTAATCAAGCATTCATATGAATGATAAAGCACAACTATAGTCTAGAAAGAAGGAGGGAACTGGAGGGAGGGGGGAGAACAGGGATGAGGGTGAGTATTTGGTAGGACCTCACTTAAAGTGCACAGTGCAACGATACATTTTGAAATTATGAAGAGTAGAGTATAAATGTCTTACCACAACAAATGAATAAGTGATCTGATGGTTATGTTAATTGGTATCATGTAAACATTCCACATTATATATCAAATCAGAATATTGTACTTCATAAATGCATTATTGTACACAGTTATTTTTTAATACCAAAAAAAAATTTTTAAAAAAGGAGGGAGTATGGAGAATAAGCTTACACTCAAGAAAAATTATACAAAGTACTTTTTATTCTTAATTTTTAATACTGCTCTAAATATGGGTGTTATTGCTTCTGAGAAACATTTTCTCCCTTTCACAAGGACCACAAATGACTGGTTTTTTATACAGAGCCTTTAGGAGGCCCCCAATGGCTATGGCCAGTAAAATTGTTAATGCTGGGGGAAGGGCTATGCAGCTGCCTTGATGCCAGCAGGCCATTTGTGGATCATAGCCCATCTTTTCAAACCCTACCATAAGCTGGCATCAATCCAGGGAGAATCCCCTACCCAACTTAAGTGCTATAAGTGCTCTTAAAGACCCCTCTGAGGATGGCAAGATATTGTGGAAGGAGATGGAGGATTGCTGAATCAGCTGGCAATATGAGTCAAGGCCCTGCCATTGTTTGGAGAGACCTGAAATGTCTTTTCAACCAAGCAAAGGAGACTTTGGAGCATATTGGAGACCAATTAACACCAGAAAATCTTTTCATTTCCATGATTACTAAGATGACAATTAATTCACAGAGCAGTCAGGTTATCTTTATTTTCCCCCTTATTTTCCTTTTAATAGGATAGGTAAGTACTATCTCTCATTTACAATGTACCCGTTTAATAGAATCTTTTCTTTTTTCCCATTAGTTGGGAAGATCCCAAAACGCCTGTCTCTACAAATGATACAAAAGGCACTGATAATTTTTGCCTGCCACCTTCTAGCCCTCTATGGAATTAAAGTTCTAAGTCTTGTGATAACCAAAAGTATGACAGTGGGTGGCATAAATTAACTCAAGATTGATGTTTTTAAATCAAATACCTCCCTTTTTCTTTACAACAATTAATGTTAGATTACTCCACATAATTGCATCCCATTTAAGCTCCAGTGGAATATGAATTAAATTTATCTAAGTAATTCTAAAGTTAATGATGTTTCTCACCAAATTTTTATTACTGCAGTGGGAGTTGGTGGCTTTTCAGTTTCTGGACACATTTACCATAAACCCTCTATCACAATATATGACCACCTGTGGACCACTGGACCAAATCCTTTGATTTTGGACTTAAGTCAGTCATACTGTTTGTTATTCCTCAAATTTTACTAGAAACTATTTACCAAACAATTAGTCATTGAAATATTGGGGGCCAATTAGACTTCATGTCCTTGGGTTCATCCAATCATGGAGATTTCCCATGCCTTATGTTTTTTATAAAGTCCCCAAAACTAGAATCCTGGATTGGCAGGTCCCCTAATGAGAGTACACTGACTTCTTTCCCAAGGAATTTATACACCTCTTAATAAAGAAATCTAAAGAGTGGCTTTACTATGTTTTTATGGACATATGTGCTGTGTACTTTACATTCATTTTCCCAAACATGGTTTCTTATTGGTTGCTCTTATGCTGAGGTATGCTTTATACGTCCAAACCATATATTTTTGCCCTTGCTTATCAGACTAGCTTACTTCAATTTATAAAAAAATACATTTCTTCAAATAATACATTTTAATTTAACTTTAAAAGCTAACTGGGGGTGTGGGGTGGAGCAAGATGCCTGACTGGAAGCAGCTTCTGAAAAAGGCTCCTGTCCAAAAGGGAAGATAACTTCCAGAAACTGCACAATTAAGCTGAATACTGGGAGCCCAGCCAAGAGAGAGAAGTTATTTCAGTGGGTCACCTCTGCTGAGACAGGCTGCAACTCCAAGAAAGCAAGCTTAAGGTACAAAATTCATCTGAAAGGAGGGGTGTCCATTCCCTTCCCCAAGAAAGCTCTGAGTTTCTTGCTTTTCTGTTTCCTTTCTTTTTTTTCTCCTCTTTTGCTCCTGCAGGTTTTCTACGGACAAGAGGTGAACTGTGGATCTCTTGTCTCACCCCATGGAAGAGTGCTGTGGAAAGGGGGGGTGTGCTCCCCCTGAGCACCCCGATGTGACTCTGAAAATTCTATTGTTAGGCAAAAACTGAACTTAAGTTTTCCCCACCATTCTGAACTTACAGTACTCCCTTTCCCCCTTGTCTGAAGAACCAGAAGCCTAACCCCTGCTGAGACTGAGGGAGGAGCTCCCTGAGCAACGCCCCCACCCCTGCCTGCTGGAACAGGCGCCTCACCGGGAAAAGATTCCAGGGGGACCACAGCAAGCCTCCCTCCCTCTGGCCAGGGAAGCTTCAGGTGAGTGCCTGGCCCTGCGCCCTGTGCTTGCTGGGCTTCCGCACGCCTGCTGTCTGCTAGAGACTCTGACAGCGACTGCCAGGTCTCCACAGGTCTGCCCCGGCTAGGAACTCAACCGGCAACTGCGCAGACCTCAGCCTGACTCCCACAGGACCCTTGCAGGTCTGCCCCTGGCCAGTAAATTCCCTGGTGATCGTGTGGCCCTGCACCCCAAGCCTGCAGGGCTTCCGTAAGTCCGCCTTCTGCCAGGAACTCTGCCTGCACTCTCCAGACCTCTGCAGGACCATCCCCAGCCAGGAACTCCCCCAGCAATGGCCTAACCCTGCGCCCCATTCTTGCGGGGCTTCTGCAGGCCCGCTGTCTCCTAGAGACTCTGCTGGGGACCGCTAGCTGTCCGCAGGTCCACCCTCTGCCAGGAACTCTCCTGGTAATAGTGTGGGCCTCCACCTGGCACTCACAGGACCCCTGCAGGCCCACCCCTGACCAGTAAATCCCCTGGTGACTGTGCACCTCTGCACCCTGAGCCTGCAGGGCTTCTACAGGCATGCCTTCTTCCAGGAACTCCGCCTGCAACCGCCAGGTCAATGCAGGCCTGCCTCAGGCCAGGAATTCCCCCGGCAACTGCCTGGCCCTGCACCCTGTGCTTGCCGGAATTCCGCAGGCCCGCCGTCTGCTCGACACTCTGCCAAGCCTCCGTAGGTCTTCCCCTGGCCAGGAACTCCCCCAGGGACTGCACGGGCCTCTGTGTGGCACCTGCAGGGCCCCCGCAGGTCTGCCCTTGGCCAGTAAAATCCCTGGTGACCATGAGGCCCTGTGCCCCAAGCCTGCAGGGATTCGGCAGGCCGGCCTTCCACCAGGAAATCTGCTTGCAACCTCCAGGCCTCTGCAGGTCCACCCCCAGCCGGGAACTCCCCCAGCGACTGAACAGGCTTCAGCCTGGCACCACCTGCCACCCACAGGGCCCCTACAGGCCAGCCTCTGGCCAATAAATCCCCCTGGTGACTGTGCAGCCCCATGCCCGAGCCTGCAGGGATTCCGCAGGCCCACCCTGGGCAAGGAACTCCCCCGGAGTTCACCTGGCCCTGCACTTCATGCTTGCTGGGCTTCTGCAGGTCCACCGTCTGCTAGAGACTCTGCCAGCAACTTCCAGGTCTCCACAGGCCCACCCCAGGCTAGGAACTACCCTGGTGACTGTGCGGGCCTCTGCCTGGCACCTGCAGGGCCTACGCAGGCCCGCCCTTGGTCAGTAAATCCCCTGACGGCCCATGCCCCCAGCCTGCAGGGTTTCCACAGGCCTGCCCTCTGCCAGAGACCCCACCCACAACCGCCAGGCCCCCCACAGGGCCTCCCCGGCCAGGGAGAGTCCTGGCGACGGTGCAGGCCTCTGCCTGGCACCCACAAGGCCTCTGCAGGTCAGCCTTCTGCCAGGGACTCCACTGAAGACTGCCAGGCATTTTCAGGCCTGCCCCCAGCCAGGAACTCCTCTGGCGACCTCCTGGTCCTGTATCCCCCACTTGACGGGCTTCTGTAGGTCTGACTTCTGCCAGGGACTCAGCCCGTGATCACCAGGCCCCTGGCCAGGGACACTCCCAGTGACTGTGCAGGCCTCCACCTGGCACCCACAGGGTCTTCGCAGGCCAACCTTCTGTCAGGGACTCCACTGGCGACCACCAGGCCCCTGCAGGCCCAACGCTGACCAAAAACTTGCCAGAAAACCACGTGGCCCTGGGCCCACCAGTTAAAGGGCCTCCGTAGTCCCATCAGTTAAAGGGCCTCTGGACTAGACTCTACCAGTAACTGCCAGGTCCCTGCAAGCCCACCCCTGGCCAGAGATTCCTCTGGTGACTGTGCGGTCCTGCATCTGGCACCCACAGGGCTTCCGCAGGCCCGCCCCCGACAAGTAACACCCCTGGTAACCATGCGGACCTGTGCCCCACACTTGCTGGGTCCAACAATCCTGCCTTCTGCCAGATACCCCGCCAGTGACTTGCAGACCCCCACAAGCCTGCCCCTGGCCAGGAATTCCCCCACCAACCACGTGCCCCCATGACCTGAGCAAGCATGGCCTCCACAAGATAGTGCTCTTTCAGGGACTCCGCTGGTGACTGCCAGGCCTCTGTAGGTCCATCCTCAGCCAAGAACTCTACCAGTAATCACACGGTTACGTGCCTGGCACTCCCAGAACTGGGTGTACCATCCCCCACCCTGCTGCTGGATCCAGGGGTGCCACACTCTGGGGCTGCTCCCACAGCCAGAACTACCTGGCTGGGGCAGTCCCAGAAGATCTACACAGAGTCAATCATTACAAAGTTCCAGCAACAATAGAGTGGTCCTGCCAAGGTCTAATCTTCCAGAGACACCTTCCCAATGCTGAGGACGGCCAGACAAAATGGTGAAAAACAATCATGGGGCGGAATCAATGGAAAAACTCTGGCAATATGAATAATCAGAGGAGACCAACTCCTCCAAGGAACGACAAGGCAGACACAACACAAGATCTCCTGCATAGGCAAATGGCTGAGGTGTCTGAAATCAAATTCAGAATCTGGATTGCAAGTAAGATCAGTGGAATGGAGGAAAAGATGGAATTAGAATTTCAAGAAGAAATTCAAAAGATAACCCAAAAGATGTCTCAAAATTCAACGAATTCAAAGACAAAATGACCAAAGATTTTGACACATTGAGACAAGAAGTTGCAGCCCTTAAAGATCTGAGAAATTCAGTAGAATCCCTCAGTAACAGAATGGAGCAAGCAGAAGAAAGGATTTCTGACATGGA
>CAUYON010051563.1:0-10279 GCA_963573935.1 Arctocebus calabarensis
ATTTGTTCCTCTATTCTCTGTATTTCCTATCAATTAGAAATCAGAGCTAAAAGTCTGGATCATATTCAAGGTTTGAAGCCTTCAGTACTGTCTGATGATCTCTTGTTACTTAAGAATACAAAATCCAGAGGCAGGAGACTCGCTTGAGCCCAGGAATTGGAGGTTGCTGAGAGCTGTAATGCCACAGCACTCTACCCAGGGTGACAGCTTGAGGCTCTGTCTCAAAAAAAAAAAAAAAAAAAATACAAAATCATTTTTTGTTTTGAGACAGAGTCTCATTATGTTGCCCTTGGTAGAGTGGAGTGCTGGCATCACAGCTCACAGCAACCTCCAACTCTAAGCAATTCTCTTACTTCAGCCTCCTGAGTAGCTGGGACTACAGGAGCCCACCACAACTCCTGGCTATTTTTTGGTTGTAATTGTCATTGTTGTTTGGCAGGCCTGGGTTGGGTTCAAACCAGCCTCAGTGTATGTGGCTGGTGCCCTAGCTGCTGAGCCATAGGCACTGGGCCAGAATACAAAATCATTTGAAAACTGTGTTCATGAGCCAGGCTTCTGATTGGTGTACTTCAATAGGCTGACGAGGATTGAGTTAGTCTTTGTCAATATCTATGGCTCTTTTTTCTGGGGCTATTCAGTTTTTCCAAAGATGAATCCTCTAGTCTCCTAGCTGGAGGCATAGTCTTGGTTGCTGACATTAACAGCAGAGTACAGGAGCACAGGCTGGTGTTCCCACTACTCAAAAGTCAACATGTAGTCTTCCACTTCCACCCTGTTCTCAACCCCTTGTCTCTCCTAAGCCCTGATTCTCAACATTCAATATTCCTGGTCATCTCTTGAGGGTGGTGGTAGAGAAAAGAGAGGTCATCTAGCTTTGTGGGGTAGAAGAAGGTACCTATAGAGTTCAACCTCTCTGTGTTTAACTAATCACCCTTGTTTTCTGGACCATGACTCACTCATACTTTCCATGGTACCTATTACCTTCAAGTTCTAACCTTTCTGGGGTTCTGTGTGGCAAACCGACTTGCTTCTCATTGATATTTTCCTTGGCAGGTACATAGATTATAACCTAAGCTGTTCAGCTATGCAATTAACTACTCCTCTGCTTTCCTTCTATCATATAAAATATACTAATCTCTCACATTTGCTTTAGTTTCCTGATTCTTTGTCTTTATTTTTCGTCCTTGTGGGTTTATGTCTCTTTTATTCCTTTACTGTGATTTTCATGGTATTTGTGAGGGGAAAGAGACCAATGAAGGCCACAGGCTTAATTAGAGGCTATCAATTCTGCTGATGATATTTAACTCGCACCATTAATGAGGAAGGAGAGAAGAAACTAATATTTAGTGTCTATTAAATACCAGACACTAGTTTACCAAAAATTTAAATGGTAGGTATCATCTTCATTTTTCTGATGAGGATACTGTGATTTAGAAAAATTAAGTAATATGTTAAGTTATCTAACCATTAACGAGGAAGCGGTCTTGTGTTCACACCTGGGTCTTTCTAGGCCCTAAATGTGTCACAAGAATCAACAAGTCATCCTTGTTCACCAACATGCAGCCGGACTAGAAATAGAGAGCTGGGGGACTATTATCTACGCCTCATGCTCAGAACCTTGCTGGTAAAACAAGCACATACCTTTTTCAATCCACTGTTCAAAATCAACTGGATCTTTAGACGTGGTCCTTTCAATCTTTAAGGTCCGCACTGACATTGTAAATCAACAAAATGAATAAGGTGTTAGACAATAGATCCTGTGTTGTTGCCCCTAATTTTCCCCCTCAGCCTGAGACCGTCATGCATTGGTGGGACTGCACGGAGGGCTGGGTGTGGAGCACAGTGTTCCGGAAGTTACTCACTCTGTAATAAAACTCCTAGGGATGTTTGTTATAAACCCCTAAGCCTTAGGGCCTAAGGTAAAATGTACTTTTGTGTAACTATGATCTTATAAATGTTTGCAACCATATAACACAGAGCTTTTGGGGGTCTGTTTTATTGTTTTAAATATAGGATCTTGCTCAGGCTGCAGTGTAGTGGCATGATCATAATTCTCTACAGCCTTGAACTCCGGGGTTCAAGCATTCCTCCTGCCTTCGCCTTGAGAGTATCTGAGACTACAGGCATGTGCCACCATGCTCGCCTTATTTTTTATTTTTTTGTTAAGATGGAGTCTTGCTATATTGCCCAAGCTCCTGGCCTCAAGTGATCCTCCTGCTTTAGCCTCCCAAAGTGCTAAGATTACAGATATTAGCTACCACACACCACCCTAGAAGAGCTTTTTAAAATCTGGTATCATCCAGGTTTTTTGGTGTATTACTACTAATAATAGTACTATTGATGGTCTTGTTGTAAACTTTTTATGGAGAACCTATGATGAGTCAGGCATATTTATTCATTCCCTCTTAACTATGATCTTATGAGTAAAGTATTATTAACCTACTTTACTGATGAGAAACAGGCTTAGAGCAGCCAGGCAAGGTTGAAATGATATGCAGCTAGTAAGTGCCAGAGCTGGAATTCAAACTCCAGGTCGGTCTGGCTCTGGGGCCTCTACAATGAATGACAGGGAAGAGACTTCTCAGGAGTACAGTCACCTTCCTTCTGCACTGGTTTTTCTTCACTGTCCCCAACCCAGTCTCTATCATTCCAGATTCTTCCCCTTCTCTGTCCTGTTCTGTGCTGTGCGGACCTGATCTCTGTGAACTCCGTGATAAACCTGGACTCACTTACCCGTGGGTTCTGATTGGATTTGGCCAACGGGAGGCACATGGAGGAGACTGAGGGCAGTGGAAAGTGAGGTCGGGCTATTTTATTTCCAACCCCTTCCTGCTTTGAGTAGTCCACAGTCCCCGTACGCCCCTGGCTCCTGGCCCACGTGCTCTTCTGCACAGGCTGCTCCTGCTGGGCTCTGATAATACCATTTCCTTCCCTCGTCCCATGGGTGGTAACAGCTCTGTGCTATACCTAGTTTCTAGGGCCTCTTCATCCCTAGCACGTTCCCTTACTCTGGACCATAATTTTGTAAGCCATTCCATCAGTAAAGCCTGTTCAATTGAACCATCTGAGATGTATTCTGTTACCTGCCATGATTGTGTCTGACACACTTTATCCTTAAATAAACAGGCCAAGCAGAGCGGCTCACACCAGTAATCCCAGCACTTTGGAAAGCAGGAGGATGGCTTGAGGCCAGGAGTTCAAGACCATCCTGGGCAACATAGTGAGATCCCATTGCTATGAAAAAATTAACAAATTAGCCAACAAGGTGGCATGTGTCTGTAGTCCTAGACTCAGCTAAGGTGGAAGGATCCCCTGAGCTCAGAAGTTCCAGGCAGCAGTAAATTATGATCACACCACTGCACTCCAGCCTAGGGGACAGAGCGAGACTCTACCCCTAAAAATAAACAAATTAAAAAACACATACAGGGCCTGAGTGTGGTGGCTCACACCTGTAATCCTAGTACTCTGAGAGGCCAAGGCTGGTGAATTGCCTGAGTTCAGGAGTTCGAAACCAGACTAAGCAAGAGCGAGATCCTGTCTTTACAAAAAGTAGAAAAACTAGCTGGGGTTGTGGCAGGTGCCTCAACCTAAGTCCCAACTACTTGGGAGGCTGAAACAAGAGGACTGTCCAAGTTTGAGGTTGCTCTGAGCTACGATTATGCCATGGCACTCTACCCAAGGCAACAGAGTGAGAGTCTGTCTCCAGGAAGAAAAAGAACAAAAATAAAAACAAACAAACAAAAATACATATGATTAGAATGATGTTCCAATTGGAGATTCTCCTCCTAAATCTCTCAGACAACGTCAAAAGAATTAAAACTATTCAGTGTGAATAATTAGGATTATCCACTTTTATTTTATTTTTGTTATTCTTTTTGTGACAGTCTCACTTTGTCGCCCCAGATAGAGTGCCACGGCATTCATAGCTCACAGCAACCTCAAACTCTTGGGCTCAATTGATTCCCTCGCCTCAGCCTCCCAAGTAGCTGGGACTACAGGTGCCCACCTCAATGCCCAGCTAATTTTAGAGACAGGGTATTGCTCTTGCTTAGGCTGGTCTGGAACGACTATGCTCAATAGCTCAGCTCACCCACCTCACCCTCCCAAAGTGTTGGGAAGAAAGGCATGAACCACCATGCCCAGCCTCGGTATTCCTCTTTTAAGCAAGAATTTTACAGAGTACCCCAGGCTAGATATAATCTAGAGTAAAGATGTCATGGAACCTAGCATCTGGCATTCTGGCTTCTCACGTTCATAATAAGGCCTTTTGCCAAAGACTTTCACATAGTAAATTTGCATGGAAATTATTATCCGTTTTGGAAGAGTTTCAAATTTGCAGCTTCTGAGAGGCTAATTGAGCTCAAGGCTCTTAACCCATAATCCTCACTCTCTCACCCCAGCAATAAAACTGAATTCCATGCTGCAAAGAAAAACTAGCATTTTGCCAAAAGTTTACATATGTGCTTTCTAACTATGGAAAAATTAAAGAATGAAAATTAAAGTATGAGGCTCACTTGGAGCACCAGAAAAAGAAATAAAGAAAATTAATGTATGATTTGCTTACCGAAGTA
Source organism: Arctocebus calabarensis (assembly GCA_963573935.1). Taxonomy (NCBI): domain Eukaryota; kingdom Metazoa; phylum Chordata; class Mammalia; order Primates; family Lorisidae; genus Arctocebus; species Arctocebus calabarensis. The sequence continues at coordinate 4,572 of CAUYON010051563.1, forward strand.
ACTCTGGATTATAAACCTTTCAATCCTCACATGTTTGTGAAAAAAAATAATAAATTCCTGGGGAAACATTCCTGTGGTTGTCCAAAACGTTTCTGGATTCCTGTTGTTAATTAAATATATATAATAATAACAAATAGATTATTATAAAATATAATAATATTATAATATGATATTCCAATATCATAAAATTCTAATAAGTACCTATTTTTAAAAAAATAAATGACTACTGAATTCTTACAACTCCTTTCTGTTAATTCTACCTCTAATCTTCACCTAACTTTATTATTTTTTGAGACAGTCTCACTATGTCACCCTGGATAGAGTGCTGTGGCATCACGGTTCACAGTAACCTCCAACTCCTGGGTTCAAGCGAGTCTCCTGCCTCCACCTCCCAAGTAGCTGGGACTACAGGCGTCCGCCACAACACCCGGCCATTTTTTGGTTGCAGCCGTCATTGTTGTTTGGCGGGCCCAGGCTGGATTGGAACCCACCAGCTCAGGTGTACGTGGCTGGCGCCTTAGCCGCTTGAGCCACAGGCGCTGAGCCGCTTTAGCTAACTTTAATGATTCTTCTTTACTACACCAGGTATTCTTAACTAAAATACAAACACACAGAATTGGTGTCACTCCTGTCTAAAAGCCTTCGGTATTCCCTTATAGACTATAAATTTAAATGCTTCAGAACAGCATTTACAACTGTACAATCTGGTTCCATCATTAAAACGTCTTCTCTCTCATCACTGTAGTCATATTAGGTCACTCAAAATTCTACAAATATGTCATGCAGGCTCATGCTTCTGTAGATCTCAGTTCATGAGGTTTTCTTGACCTGAAAAACTCTTCTTCCCCTTGCAAAGTGTATTCATTTTGGTCCTATCTCTCTAACCCCAACAAACCAGAATCACTTCCTCCCTCCTTTGCAAATGTCTCACACTCGGCCTCTATTTCTACATCGGGGCTTAAAAATCTCTTATGTTTTCATGGCTCCTGCTAGATGTTGAGCTCTTTGAGTCCAGCCACTCTTTCTTACTCATCTTTATATTTCTACAACTACTACAATGGCTGACCCATAGTAGTTGCATGATGAATGTTGAAAAAATATATATCCTTAATTTTAAGTCATATATATGAAATAATATGTACATAGTACCACAGAATAGTATATATACATAGTACAACAGAAATAATCATTTTTATTTTAACTCTATAAACTTCTTTCTTTCTTTTTTGGAAGTAAAATTTACCTACAATGAAATTTACCTTAAGTGTATATTTTGTGAGTTTGAATCATACATATATGTGATTATATAACCAATACTTTCAATCAAGATATAGAACACTTATATGACTCCAGAAATTTTTCTTATCTTTCCCTCCAGACAACTCCTGTCTACCTTAGGCAAACACTGCTCTGATTTCTATCACCATGGACAATGCCACACACTTTGATTCATTCTTTTTTTCCTTTTTTTTTTTTTACTCACCACTATACTAACAAGGAGTTTTTTTTTTTTTTAAGATAAGGTCTTTCTCTGTCACCTTGGCTAGAGTTCAATGGTCTCATCATAGCTTATTACAACCTCAAACTCTTGTTTTCTCTCTCTCTCTCTCTATATATATATATGTTTATTTTTTATTTTTGCAGTTTTTGGCCACAGCTGGGCTTGAACCCACCAACCCCAGTATATGGGGCTGGCGCCCTACTCTTTGAGCCACAGGTGCCACCCATACAACCTCAAACTCTTGGGCTCAAGCCATCCTTTTGTTTCAGCCTCCCAAGCAGCTGGGACTACAGGCACTTGCCACAATGCCCAGTTAGACTTTCTCTTTTTTTTTTTTAAGAGACAGGATCTTGTTCTTAACTCAGGCTGGTCTTGACCTCCTGAATTCAAGTGATCCTCCCACCTCAGCCTCCCAGAGTGCTAGGATTACAGGTGTGTCACCCCATTTGGCTGATTTATTTTTTGACAGAATTCTTAGAGATCTTTATGAAAACATTCATATAATCTATTAATAAGGACAGTTTTACTCTTTCTTCCCTATTTTTATGTCTTTTATGTCTCTTCATGTATCACTGCACTGGCAGATCACCAGGACAATGTTAAATAGAAATGGTGAGAGTAAACAACCTTGCTTTGTTCCCAGTCTTAGGGGAAAAGCTGTTACCATTCCACCATTCAGCTGAAAGTTTTAGAAGAAGCATTTATCAGATTAAGGAAGTTCTCTTCTTTTTAATTTGCACAGAATTATTACCATGAAGGAACATTCTTTTTTTGCATCTATTGAGATGATCACATGACTTTTCTCCCTTGCTCTGGGTAAGTAGTGAACTACACTCGATTTCGTATCCCTGGGATAATGTGGGAATGCATCAACTTTGCGTTCTCAGGATTAACTCCATTTGCTAGAATCAATTTTTAATGTTTTGCTAAGGATTTCTGTGTTCATATTCACAAAGGCTGTTGGTCTTTAATTTTTTTCTTGTGTCTTTGTCAAGCTTTGCTATGAATTATGTACAATGTGGGAAATATTTCCTTCTCTTCCATTTTTGAAAGAGTTTGAGAAAGATTAGTATTTCTCTTCCAAATAGTTGATTGAAGCTCAGTGCTCGCAGCTCAGCGGTTAGGGCACCCGCCACATACACCAGAGCTGGCACGTTGAAACCATCACTACCGAGGACGCCATAGTGAGACTCCGTCTCAAAAAACAAACAATAGTTGATAGAATTTAACTTATATTGTAACTTTCTCATGAAGCACTGCTTTATCTGCTTTTCCTAAGATCCCTTGTGATTTCTTTTCTTTTCTTTTTCTTTTTTTTTTGAGACAGAATCTCAAGCTGTTGCCCTAGGTAGAGTGCTGTGGCATCACAGCTCACAGCAACCTCCACTCTTGGGCTTAAGAGATTCTCTTGCCTCAGCCTCCCAAGCATCTGGGACTACAGGCGCCCACCACAATGTCCAGCTATTTTTCTGTTGTAATTGTCATTGTTGTTTGGCAGGCCATGGCTGGGTTCAAACCCGCCAGCCCCAGTGTATGTGGCTGGTGCCCTAGGCTGCTGAGTTACAGGCGCCAAGCCCCCTTGTGATTTCTTGTTTGACCTATGAATTATTTAGAAGTAGACTGTTTAATTTGTAAGTGTTGGGGGATTTTCTATATATCTTGTTATATTCTTTTCTTTTATTTTTTTCTCACTTTATTGCATGGGTTAGAGCTCTAGAAGTGGCATCATCAATAGCTCACAGCAACCTCAAACTCCTAGGGTCAAGCGATCCTCCTGACTCACCTCCTTGAGTAGCTGGTATTACAGGTGCATGCTAACACACCTGGCTAATTTTTCTACTTTTTATATAGTCTGGGTCTTGTTCAGGATGGTCTCAAATTCCTGGCCCCAAACAATCCTCCTGCCTCATCTTCCCAGAGTGCTGGGATTATAGGTGTGAGTCACCACCAGTTTTTGTTATTCTTTTTAAATTTAATTACATAGGGGTTAAAGAATATTCACTCTTAAGATTTCAGTCTTCTGAAATTTATTGAGGTTTACATTTCAGCACATTTCAGTGAATGTTCCATTTGCCCTCATTCCATGTGCCACAGTTGATTACAGGATTTTATAAACATCAATTAAGGCAAAGTGACAGATAATATTGTTCAGATCATCTATCTCTTTACAGGTTGTTTTGTCTAGTTGCTCTATCTAGTCTCTCAGTATCAATACTGATGAAGGGGTATTAAAATCTCTACCTATGGGCTGGGTGCTGTGGCTCATGCTCGTAATCCCATCATTTTGTCAGGCCCTGGTGAGATGACTGCTTGACACCAAGAGTTAGAGACTAGCCTGGGCAAGACTACCCACTCTCTTAAAAAAAAAAAAATCTGGGCATGGTGGTGTGTGCCTATAGTCCTAGCTACTCCGAGGCTGAGGCAGGAAGACTGCTTAAGCCCAGGAGTTCAAGGTTACAGTGAGCTGGGATCACATCACTGCATTCCAGCTTGGGCAACAGAGTGAGACCCTATTTCCAAAAAACAAAAAAGAAAGAAAGAAAGAAACTCCAACCCATGATTCAGGCATTGTCTATTTCTCCCTTTGCTCTATTAGTTTTCACTTTATGTATTTTGAAGAACTATTATTAGGTCTATATACACTTCTAATGCTGTAAAGCATTCCCTTTATCTCTGTAATACTTACTCCTTATCTTATATTCTACTTTGTCTGATAGGAACACAGCCACAGCCACTTTCTTATGTGTACTCTTTGCAGGGTGCATTTTTTTTTTTCATCTTTTATTTTCAACCCACTCTACAAAGTGCACATTTTATAAGGGTCATGCTTTTTTACCAGTGACAAGCTCTGCCATGTAACCCATTAACATTTAATATAATTATTGATATGGTTTGGGTTAAGTCTAACATTTTGCTATTCATTTTAGTCCCTTCTATTTTTTTCTTATTGTTTCTCCTTTTTTGCCTACTTCTGAGTGAATCAAAAAAATTTAGAATTCCATTTTAAAAAATCTTTTAATCTATGAGATAAGAAAGAAGTCCATTTAATTCTTCTCTTTTCCTCTTCTTAGCTACACCTTTTGTATTTATTTATTGGAAGTTGTTTTAGTAGCTGCTCTCTAGGTATACAACATAAAACCCCGAGGCAGCCAATTTATTTAGAACTTCACTTTTGTGCTACTCTTGTCACCTATCTTACATATGCAGCAAATCCCACGATACAATGTTTTTGCATTTAGTAATCAATTGCCTTTCAAAAAATTAAAAGGAAGAAATGACAGTCTTCTCTATTTACTAACTATTGATCACTTCCAGTGCACACAAATCCTAACTGTAGGTTTGCACCACTTCGTATTCCGCTTTTCAACCTGCAGGACTTCTTTTAGCACTTTTTGTGATGCAGATCTCTTGTTATGAATAAAATATCTTATTCTGTTTTCATGTTTGAAGGATAATCTAGTTCGATACAGAATTCTGGGTTGACAGATTTTTGAAATTTGTTTGTTTCCCTTCTTTTTAGCATTTAAAGGGTATTGTTTCATTGTTGCCTGGCTTCTACTGTTTGTGATGCAAAGTCAGCTGTCATTAGTGCTACATACTCTTGTTTCCCTGAGGGTGGAATAAATATATACATATATTTTTTATGTGTGTATATACATACATGTGTGTATGTATATGTATTTTTTGTTACAGCTTTTTAAAATGTTTTTCTTTATCTTTTGTTCTTTATTAAGACATTGCTTGGCGGCACCTGTGGCTCAGTGAGTAGGGCACTGGCCCCATATACCGAGAGTGGCGGGTTTGAACCCAGCACTAGCCAAACTGCAACAAAAAAATAGCCGGGCATTGCAGCGGGTGCCTATAGTCCCAGCTACTCGGGAGGCTGAGGCAAGAGAATCGCCTAAGCCCAAGAGCTGGAGGTTGCTGTGAGCTGTGACACAGCACTCTACTGAGGGAGACACAGTAAGTTTCTTTTTTTTTTTTTTTAATTTTATTTATTTATTTATTTATTTATTTTTTTGAGACAGAGCCTCAAGCAGTCACCCTGGATAGAGTGCCCTGACATCACAGCTCACAGCAACCTCCAATTCCTGGGCTCAAGCGAGTCTCTTGCCTCCACTTCCCAAGTAGCTGGGACCACAGGCATCCGCCACAACGCCCAGCCATTTTTTGGTTGCAGCTGTCATTGTTGTTTGGTGGGCCCGGG
>CAUYON010051566.1:0-14544 GCA_963573935.1 Arctocebus calabarensis
CTCCCCCCTCCCCGCCCCCCCCGTGCCCCGTTCCCAATATTCTTGTGCTATCACTGAGTTATAACCTTATTTTTTTTTTTTTTTTTTTGAGACAGAGTATCATTATGTCGCCCTCGATAAAGTTCTATGGCATCACAGCTAACAGCAACTTTAAACACTTAGGCTTAGGTGATTCTCTTGCCTTAGCCTCCCAAGTAGCTGGGACTGCAGGTGCTGGCCACAATGCCTGGCTATTTTCTTGTTGCAGTTGTCATTGTTGTTTATCTGGCCCGGGCTGGGTTTGAACCTGCTAGCCTCAGTGCATGTGGTTAGTGCTGTAACCACTGTGCTACGGCGCCAAGCCCTGTTTAGATAGCTTGAATAAATTAAAGAAAATGATCTTGAGCAAACAAAACCATCTTTTATCCTGTGCACGGCCATAATTTCTATATTCTCAAATGGGGAAAGAGAGAAATTAATCAATCAAATAATTGAGCTTTTGGTTTTATACTCTAATAAGTAAAATTAAAATATAAACAACTGACTAGAAACAATGTCAGCCAGGAGGGACTGTATTTTACAAAACGGACCGTGAATCTTTGCGTTTTCTCTTTCCAGCCAGCGCCAAGTGATGGGCATCTCTTGAAACAACTGGCATTAACACTGCAAAACTTGGGGCAAGAGAAAACCCTACCACAAGATGCAGAAGTATGAGTTGGGATGCCCTGCTGCCAACAGGAAAATTGGCCCCCGCCGCATATACACCGTCCACTTGCGGGGAGGTGACAAGAAATACTGTGCCCTGAGGCTGGACATGGGAAACTTCTCTTGGGGCTTAGAGTATTATACTAGGAAAACAAGGATTATTGATGTTGTCTACAATGTATCCAATAATGAGCTAGTTCATACCAAGACTTTGGTGAAGAACTGCATCTGAGTCTGCACTATGCACTGCCCCTAGGCTGCAAGAAAGAAGCCAAGCTGACTCCTGAGGAAGAGATTTTAAACAAAAATAATCAAAAAAAGTTCAGAAGAAATATGATGAAAGGTAAAAGAACGCCAAAATAAGCAGTCTTCTGGAGGAGCAGTTCCAGCAGGGCAATCTTCTTGTGTGCATTACATCAAGACCAGGCCAGTGTGGCTAAGCAGATGACTATGTGCTAGAAGGCAAGGAGCTGGAGTTCTAGCTGAGGAAAATCAAGACCTGGAAAGGCAAATAATTCTTCCTCTCTCCTGTCTTAGTTCATGTAATAAAAGGTGTTCATTATTCCAAATAAATAAATAAATATAATATAAACAAGCATACAAAACTAACTGGGCTATTAGTAAAAATCTAAAAAGTAGTGCTGTTTCCTGAGTATACGCTGTCTATAAAAATGATTTTAGGCTCAGTGCCCGTAGCACAGTGGTTATGGCGTCAGCCACATACACCCACATATACTGAGGTTGGTGGGTTCGAACCTGGCCCAGGCCAGCTAAACAATGACAATTGTAACAAAAAATAGCCGGTGCCTGTAGCCCCAGCTACTTGGGAGGCTAAGGCAAGAGAATTGCTTAAACCCGAGAGTTGAGGTTGCTGTGAGCTGTGACACCATGGCACTTTACCCAGGGCAACACAGTGAGACTCTGTCTCAAAAAAAAAAAAAAAATTTTAGATGCAAAAAAAAAGGAAAGCTGGATGATTTTCTTCCATTGCTGCAATGTCCTGGTTGTCACCTCAAGATAACAAACAAGGAACTGTATATTGCTATCAGGCCAAAACTGAACAGTTATGAAGAAGCTTCAGGAATCCCTGCTGTGTTCAAAATAGTTCCCAATATTTAAAGGGCTCTAACACAATAAGAGACAAATGGGGAAGTAGTCTGCCACCTTGAGGGGAATGGGAAAGCAAAGAGGAAGTCCCTTGACCCCTTCGGTTCATCTAGCTCTTTCTGCCTACATTAGGAAAATGGACAGATTGGAAAGATTCTACAAGTCCCCACCAGTCTTAGAATTCCATGGACATCTAAGCCAGGAGATGGGTGGCTTTGGATTGCAAGAGCCCTGGTCATTGCATTCATCGCCAAATTACACATCCCTGTTTATTGTGATTAAATTTTTTTGAGCAAGGCATGTAGCATGTCTACAGTCCTACCTACTTGGTAGTCTGAGGCAGGAGGCACTCTTGAACCCAAGAGTTTGAGGTCATCCTGGACAACATAGTGAGACTGTGTCTCTAAAAAACATATTTGGACCTCACTTATCAAGTTGTGGTAGTAGTTGTGGTTCACTTGGTAAAGTTCCTTGAGCCAAATGAAAATAGAAACACATTGTACTCAAACCTAAGGGACACAGCGAAAGCAGTCCTAAGAGAGAAGCTCATACTAATAAGCACCTATATCAAAAAGAAGAAAGATTGCCAATAAATAACCTAACCATGCATCTCAAGAACTACAAAAGCAAGAATAAGCTAAGCCCAAAATTGGTAGAAGGAAGGAAATCATGCAACTCAGAGCAGAAATAAACAAAATGGAGACTAAAAAAAAAAAATTCAAAATATCAACAAAACGAAGAATTTTTTTTAAAAAAATAATACGAAATTGACAAACCTTTAGCTATACTAAGAAAAAAAGAGGCTCGGCATCTGTAGCTCAGCAGCTAGGGCTCATACACTAGAGCTGGCAGGTTCGAACCCAGCCCAGGCCTGCCAAACAACAATGACAACTACAACCAAAAAATAGCTGGGTGTTGTGGTGAGTGCCTGTAGTCCCACCTACTTCGGAGGCTGAGGCAAGAGAATCACTTACGCCCAAGAGTTTGAGGTTGCTGTGAGCTGTGACGCCACAGCACTCTATCAAGGGTGACATAGTGGGACTCTGTCTCAAAAAAAAAAATTAGAAAGAATTTAAAAAGTAATTCTAATTCTTCTCAAACTATTCCGGAAAATTTAAGAGGAAGAAGTACTTTCAAACTCATTTTACAAGGCCAGCATTACCCTGATTCCAAAACCAGACAGGGACACACAGAACAAGAAAACTGTATGCCAATATCCCTAACGAACATAGATGCAAAATTATTCATCAAGATGCTAGCAAACCAGATTCAACAACACATTAAAAACATCACTCAGGCAGTGCCCATAGCTCAGTGGGTAGGGTGCCAGCCACATATACCCAGGCTGGCAGATTCGAACCCAGCCTGGGCCAGCTAAAAAACAATGACAACTGCGACAAAAAATAGCTGGGCCTTGTGACGGGTGCCTCCCAGCTACTTGGGAGGCTGAGGCAAGAGGATTGCTTAAGTCCAAGAGTTTGAGGTTGCTGTGAGCTGTGGTGCCACAGAACTCTACCCAGGGCGACATAGTGAGACTGTCTCAAAAAAAAAAAAAAGGCTCGGCACCTGTGGCTCAACCTGTGGGTTCGAATCCAGCCCAGGCCCACCAAACAACAATGGTGACTGCAACCAAAAAATGGCCGGGTGTTGTGGCGGGCGCCTGTAGTCCCAGCTACTTGGGAGGCGGAGGCAAGAGACTCACTTGAGCCCAGGAGTTGGAGGTTGCTGTGAGCTGTGATGCCACAGCACTCTATCCAGGGTGACAGCTTGAGGCTCTGTCTCAAAAAAAAAAAAAAAAAACGACAAATGAAAACAAGTGTTGGTGAGGATGTGGAGAATGGGGAACACTTACACACTAGTGGTGGAAATGTAAATTAGTACTGGCCACTATAAAAAAAAGTTTGAGAGTTCCTTAAAAAATAATTATTAGAACTACCATAGAATCTACCAACCCGGCTGCTGGGGATAGATACAAAGGAAATGAAATTGGTACGTGGAAGAGACTTCTGTACTCCCACGTTCCTTGTGGCCTTATTCACAATTGCCAAGATAGGGAAACAATCTGGTAAATGTCCACTAACAGATAAATGGATAAAGAAAATAGAGCATAAAATATACAGTGGAATAGTATGCAGTCATAAAAAGAATGAAACTGCATCATTTATGACAACATGGATAGACCCAGAAGGCATCATATTAAGTAAAATAAGACAGACACAGAAAGACAAACGCCATATGACCTCACCCATATGTGTAATTAAAAATTAAAAAACGTTGGTTCGGCACCTATAGCTCAAGCAGCTAAGGAACCAACCACATACACCAGAGCTGGCAGGTTCGAATCCAGCCCAGGCCTGCCAAACAATGACAACTACAACCAAAAAATAGCCAGGCATTCTGGCCAGCACCTGTAGTCCCAGCCACTTGGGAGGCTGAGGCAAGAGACTAGCTTAAGCCCAGGAGTTGGAGGCTGCTATGAGCTGTGATGCCACGGCACTCTACCCAGGGTGACAGCTTGAGGCTCTGTCTCAAAAATAAATAAAAAATAAAAAATAAAATAAAAAGGGGCGGCACCTATGGCTCAATGGGTAGGGCACCAGCCCCATATACCAAGGGTGGTGGGTTCAAAACTGGCCCTGGCAGAACTGCAACCAAAAAATAGCTGGGCGTTGTGGTGGACACCTGTAGTCACAGCTGCTCGGGAGCCTGAGGCAAGAGAATCCCTTAAGCCCAGGAGTTGGAGGTTGCTGTGAGCTGTGTGACGCCATGGCACTCTACCGAGGGCGATAAAGTAAGACGGTCTCTACAAAAAAAAAAGAAAGAAAGAAAATCATAAATAAAGCCAACAAAATAATCTAAAACTCCAAGCTTCTTCCCTAGTAATTTGTAAGGAAAACCCTTGAATACATTAAATTGTTCTAATTTTCACTTAAAAGATAGCTCTATGTCTTCTCCCAGTTTTATCATGGTATGAAATATAATGCAAACACTATGTTGTGATTTTTGTAAGATTTAAGATGTATCTATTATTAATTTTATTATTAATTTCTCACAAAGAAACTTATTAAATGGATCTTTCTAAATTCACAATAATTAGACTACAGATTATGCATATTTTCATTTTTATGCTAAATATCTAAAGTTAAACTAAACTGAGTTATAATTAATGCCTATATTTAAAAAAATCAATCCTATGAAACTTCTGACATAGTAGTAGTTATGTAGCCCTACACAGGTTCTCTACTTTATAAAGTGAATAGATTTTCAAGTGTCATATTTCTGTCAATTTTTCATTCATCACCTGCTGTCATACTGTTTTTCAATGTCAACCTACTGTAATTTCTAAGATTCCCTCATCTATTGGGTTTGAGACCTTGGGTAAATAATAAATTCAGGTAATTAGCAAGTAATCGTTTGTTGTTGTTTTTTTTTTGAGACAGAGTCTCGCTATGTCACCCTGGGTAGAATGCTGTGGCACCACAGTTCACAGCAACCTCAAACTCTTGGGCTTAAGCAATTCTCCTGCCTCAGCCTCCTAAGTAGCTGGGACTGTAGGCGCCCGCCACAATGCCTGACTAATTTTTGGTTGTAGTTGTCATTGTTGTTTAGTAGGCCCGGGCCGGGTTCGAACCCACCAGCATCGGTGTATGTGGGCAGTGCCGTAACCACTATGCTACGGGCACTGAGCCAGCAAGTAATGTTTAACTGGACAGTCTCCAAAAAAATGAAAATTCATAAAGACAGAAAAAGCAGACGTACATAGTTAATTTTGTCGTGTGTTTTTGTCTACACATAAACACAATTGTCCATCGTAAAGCAAACTCAAAGTAAATCCAGAAAATCACTGTAATACAAACATTGTTTTGTTTTATACCTGATTTTTACATTTTTACTTTAAAACAAAAAGTCTTAAAACTTTAAATAATATCACTGCTTGAATATCTTTTACTGTGAATGTATACAGAGGGTACCAAAAATAGTGTGTATATATATATATATATATATATATTTTTTTTTTTTTTTTTTTTTGAGACAGAGCCTCAAGCTGTCACCCTGGATAGAGTACCCTGGCATCATCACTCACAGCAACCTTCAATTCCTGAGCTTAAGCAAGTCGCTTGCCTCCGCCTCCCAAGTAGCTGGGACTACAGGTGCCCGCCACAACGCCCGGCTGTTTTTTGGTTGCAGCCGTCATTGTTGTTTGGCGGGCCCAGGCTGGATTCGAACCCACCAGCTCAGGTGTACGTGGCTGGCGCCTTAACCCGTTGAGCCACAGGCGCCGAGCCAGTATATATGTTTTTAAGAAAGGAAAAAGCTGTATTAGATTTGTAATACTCAAGTCACGTTAGACTTCTGCAATTACAAGAAGTGCTCAATGTGACTTGTATTCTTCTTTTGTCATTGGTATACATTGAGCATTACAATTTTAATACAGTTTTTCCCTTTCTTAAAATGAGTATACATTTTTGGCACCCTCTGAATGTGAGTATTTACATAAATACACATAATGCTTTTAAGCTTCTGTATACTAGAGTGGAAAGGCCTAGGGGCACAGAAGAAAGAGGTCCTTTAAGGGCTGTGTCTGTGGCTCAAAGGAGTAGGGTGCCAGCCCCATATGCTGGAAGTGGCAGGTTCAAACATGCCCCGGCCAAGAAAAAGGTAGAAAGAGGTCCTTTAAATGATCAATGTATTTGCAAAAGTATGTATTCTACCTAGAGCCAGAAGGTTTCTCTCACCCTATCAAGAAAATCACAGCCCAAATTCTGTTACAGAGGTGTTTTTTTGCTGCCCCTGGGCACGGTTAATTCATAACCGCTGTCAATTATAAGAAAACAGATCCAAACAAAACAAGAGCAAAGGCTCTTCCTTCATGGAGGAGCTACTGGTTATCATGTTATCATGTTACTTTCTCCTGTGGGTTGTTATCAAATATTAGGACTCTGGTTACACCATCAAGGCCATGGGCATTTCTTGTTCTAGGGCACATGTGCTCTTATCTGAAGCAACTGGGCAGTCTCCTCTGGCAGTCTCCTCCTCTTTGATACGGGCCTTCTCCAAGATCAGTCCTCAAATTAATAACAATGCTGACAAGGGTCTTCATGCCACTACCTTGGGTGGATGGCTGCTTGGAAGCATCAGGTTTGTCCGTTTGCCTGGCCTGAGTAACCCCTCATATGGTGCATTGGCAAACGGAGGAGTGATGAGGTGTGATCAGAATGCTTCACAGTTGTTAAAAGCAACTCACAGGGATTATAAAAGCTACCCTGTACATTTGCTAGGATATCATTAATTTAGATATGTTTTAGTAGAAAGGAATGCAGTACCGACACATGCTACAATTTAGCTAAGTCTCAAAAACAGGGCGGTGCCTGTGGCTCAAAGGAGTAGGGCGCCGGCTCCATATGCCAGAGGTGGCAGGTTCAAACCTAGGCCTGGCCAAACACACACACACACACACACACACACACACACACAAAGAAGTCTCAAAAACAATATGCTCCGCAGCCAGGTGTTGAGGTGGGCACCTGTAGTCCCAGCTACTCAGGAGGCTGCTGCAGGAGGATTATTTGAACCTGTGAGTTGGAGGCTGCACTGAGCTACAGTGTGAGACCTTGTCTCAAGAACAAAACAAAACAGAAATAAATTATGCTCTGGCTGGGCACAGTGGCTCACTTCTGTAATCCTAGCACTCTGGAAGGCTGAGGTGGGTGGATTGCTTGAGCTCAGGAGATCAAGAGCAGCCTGAACAAGAGCAAGACCTTGTCTCTACTAAAAGTGGAAAAACTAGCCAGGCATTGTGGCAGGTGCAGCTACTTGGGAGGCTGAGACAACAGGATCTTTTGAGGCCAAGAGTTTGAGGTTGCTGTGAGCCATGGCACTCTACTGAGGGCACAGAGTGTGACTCTGTTTTGAAAATAAAAATAAATAAGTGCATAAAGAAATTATGCTCAGTGAAAGAAGTCAGACACAAAAAGTCACATATTGTACCATTTATTTTATATAAAATAATACAGAATAGGTAAGTTTATAGATATAGAAAGCAGATTAGGGTTGCCAGGGGCCGGGAGCAGTGAGGAATGGATATATGGTTTCTTTTTGGGATGATGAAAATGTTCTGAAACTAGATCGTGGTGACAGTTGCACAACTTTGCAAATGTAATAAATGTGTGGGGCGTGGTGGCTCATGTCTATAATCCTAAGACTTGGGAGGCTGAGATGGGTGCATTGGCTGAGCTCACAGGTTGGAGACTGGCCTGAGCCAGAGCAAGACCTCACATCTAAAAATAGCCGGGCATTGTGACAGGTGCCTGTAATCCCAGCTACTTGGGAGGCTGAGGCAAGAGAATTGGTGAAGCCCAGGAATTTGAGGTTGCTGTGAGCTATGACGCCACAGCACTCTATCAAGGGTGACAAAGTGAGATTCTGTCTCAAAAAAAAATGTACTAAATTCCATTGAATTATACAATTTTTTTTTTGAGACAGCCTCAAGCTGTTGCCTGGATAGAGTGCTGTGGCATCACAGCTCACAGCAACCTCCAACTCCTGTGCTCAAACCAGTCTCTTGCCTCCACCTCTCAAGTAGCTGGGACTACAGGTGCCCGCCACAACACCCAGCTATTTTTTGTTGCAGACATCAGTTGTTGGCGGGCCCAGGCTGGATTTGAACCTGCCAGGTCAGGTGTATGTGGCTGGTGCTCTACCTGCTTAAGCTTGTACACTTTTTATGGCTAATTTTATGTCATGTGAATTTCACTTCAATTAAAAAACACAATGTTTTGGTAATAGCATAATTTCTTGGGATGATTTTTAAATGCTTGTATTTTCATACAAGAGATAGCATAGGTACCCTCAGCACAATATGCAGTGTGTGTATGTGTATTTTGAGATAGGGTCTTGCTGTATTAGCTCAACAACCTCAAACTCCTGGGCTCAAATGGTCCTCCTCTGAGTAGCTGGGACTGGAGGTGCATACCACCACATCCAGTTAATTTTTTAAATGTCTAGTAGAGACAGGGCTCTCATTATGTTGCCCAGGCTGGACTTGAACTCCTGAGCTCAAGTGTGCCTCCTACCGTGGGCTCCCAAAGTGCTGGGATTACAGGTGTGAGCTACTGCATCCAGTCAACATTTTACCTTCTGAAAGATTTTATTGCAAGGTTTAAAATCTCCTTGTCTGGTAATAGCTTTAGTGACATACAAAATGGAGATTGTCAGGCTCAAAGTAGCTGGAATAAATGGCCTAGCAGGACAGTGTCATGGTGTACAGCCTACCCACTGCATCCACATCAAGACTTATCAGGTAGCGACAATGTAGATACCAATATTTAGAAAGCAGAAGTGCCACTGTTACAAACCCATACTTTCCCCTGTTAGAAAGCCCAGGGCCAATAGTGTAACAACATCTTTCTATTCCTTGGGTTTTCTCCTAAATGTGGAGATGAACAGAATACCTCTCACTTGGCTCAGCACCCGTGGCTCAAGAGGCTAAGGTGCCAGCCACATACACCTGAGCTGGCGGGTTCGAATCCAGCCCGGGCCCGCTAAACAACAACGACGGCTGCAACCAAAAAATGGCCGGGCGTTGTGGCGGGCGCCTGTAGTCCCAGCTATTTGGGAGGTGGAGGCAGGAGACTCGCTTGAGCCCAGGAATTGGAGGTTGCTGTGAGCTGTGATGCCACAGCACTCTATCCAGGGTGACAGCTTGAGGGTTTGTCTCAAAAAAAAAAAAATACCTCTCACTTGATGAGGAGGACTATATTCAAAGTTGGCTACTACAACTAGTTCCATCCTGCACATCCGTTTGCAATATTACTTGGCACTCTTCCCAACAAGGGGTGGAGTACATTTCCTCTTCTCTTGCATCAGAGCTGGCTCTATGACCTGTTATGAGTAATAGAATGTAGCAGAAGTGACACTGGGTGACTTCCAGGTCTAGGCCATAGAGGCTTTGCAGTTTTGTTTGTTTGTTTGTTTGTTTGTTTGTTTTGAGACAGAACCTCAAGCTGTCACCCTGGACAGAGTGCCATGGCATCACAGCTCACAGCAACCTCCAATTCCTGGGCTCAAGCGAGTCTCCTGCCTCTGCCTCCCAAGTAGCTAGGACTATAGGCACTTGCCACAACGACTGGCCATTTTTTGGTTGTAGCTGTCATTGTTGTTTGGCGGGCCCAGGCTGGATTCGAACCCACCAGCTCAGGTGTACGTGGCTTGCACCTTAGCCCGTTGAGCCACAGGCGCCGAGCTGGCATTGCAGTTTTTGTATTTTCCCTCTTGGAAACCAGCACCATGGCAAGAAGTTTGAGCTGTTCTCCCTGAGAGGCCACATTAAGAGCAAGGGCCTGGAGGATGAGAGAGAATACAAGCCAGCTAATGGCCAGCACCAAGTACCAGACATGGGATGGAGATCATCTTGGATGTTCCAGCCTTGGCTAAGCTCCCAGCTGAACGACATCACCCCAGCCAGAACCATGTGGAGCAGAAGAACCACTCCTCATAGGTCAGTCAACACATAAACTTATGAAAATAACAAATTGCTGGCTCAGTGCCTGTGGCTCAAGTGGCTAAGCTGCCAGCCACATACACCTGAGCTGGCGGGTTCAAATCCAGCCTGGGCCCGCCCAACAACAATGACGGCTGCAACCAAAAGATAGCCGGGCATTGTGATGGGCACCTATAGTCCCAGCTACTTGGGAGGCAGAGGCAGGAGACTCACTTGAGCCCAGGAGTTGGAGGTTGCTGTGAGCTGTGATGTCACAGCACTCTACCCAGGGCGACAGCTTGAGGCTGTGTCTCAAAATAAATAAATAAATAAATAACAAATTGTTGTTATTTTAAGCTACTAAGTTTTGGGGTAGCTTATATGCAGGACAACACTCGAGACCGAGACAAAATAGGAGAGTGTGGCTCAGTGCCTGTAGCTCAGTGGCTAGGGCACCAGCCACATACACCAGAGCTATCGGGTTTGAACCCAGCCTGGGCCTGCCAAACCATGACAACTACAACAAAAAAATAGGCAGGCATTCTGGTGGGCACCTGTAGTCCCAGCTACTTGGGAAGCTGAGGCATGAGAATCACTTAAGCCTAAGAGTTTGAGGTTGCTGTGAGCTGTGATGCCACAGCACTCTATCCAGGTGACATAGTGAGACTGCCTCACAAAAAAAAAAAAAGGGAGAGTATGTGGTAAACTCCCAGGAATGGCTTGCAACTACCTGAAAACCCTGGCAGACTAATTTGTAGAGGATCTCAAGCTCAAAATTCCTATGACAAATTACATCCAGAAGTGAATGACTTTCTCAGGTAGAATGCAGGCCTAAGACTGGTGAAATAAGAAATAACAAAAGGACTTTCTGATGAGGGAGACACCTGATATCTGTCCTGGAATATATTTTGGCATTGTCCGTAGTGTTCTAACAGTCATACAATGAAAACTTTTCCTATGGTCCTTTCTCTATTTCTCCATTTAACTGGTTAGGCCTGTGTGGTCTCAATGACACAGCTCACTGATATCAAGGACCACGTTAGATTTCCTAGGTGCCACCATGGCAAGAGAAAGCATCACAATGCAGTAAATGCTCAGAAAAGCTAAAGAGATAACAGATTGCAGTTCAGAAAGTGCCTGTATAAGGAATGGGTCAAGCTTCAGACAACCAACACCATCTTTGATAAAGGAATTTGGGTTGAGAGCATATTACAGTCTTGACTTCTATAGGTTCGAATTGTAGTACATTTATAACTAATCTGAGGTGGAATTTTATAACATGTTGGTGGAGAACTTGACCAATATGGGTTGTCTCAGCTTATGCCTGAGCATTGTAGTGCCAAAGCCATTCATTTTGCCTCTGCCCAGGGCGTGCTCGGCTCCAGGCAAAGAGTGTTTGCATCAGTCAGTCCAGGTTGGTCCCCTTGCCTCCTAAGCTGTAACTGGATATTTTGCATTTGTAATTACAACCTCATGAGAAATGTCATTTGTAATGGTAACTCTCAGATAAGCAGATTGAGGGCACCCAGCCTCAAGAAGGACTAAACTGAAGGGGAAGGAGAGATGGGCTGGAGCCTACCCTGAACACCTGGACCATCACAGTCTCAGGAGGAAGAAACCAGGGAGAGGTACCCCCACACTCATAGAGGCGCAGTCTGGCCTAGAGAGGGTAAGAACTGTGTCCTGTATCCCTGAAACAAAGGCAGCACAAAAATGTTTCTTGACCAATGAAAACAAAAATTACCTCTTGTTGCACTGTACAAAAAACGAGACAGATGAATGGAAAACACACAATAACAGATAAAGGAAATACAACAAAATCATCTGATAACTCACACCTATGATCCTAGCACTCTGGAAGGCTGAGGCAGGTGGATAACTTGAGCTCAGGAGTTCCAGACCAGCCTGAGCAAGAGGAGACCCGTCTCTACTAAAAATAGAAAAAGTAGCCAGGTGTTGTGGTAGATGCCTATAGTCCCAGCTACTGGGAGGCCGAGGCAAGAGGATCAACCTGAACTCCAAAGCTGGAGACCAGCTTGAACAAGAGCAAACCCCTATCTCTACTAAAAATAGAAAAATTAGGCAGCCAAGATGGGTGCTGTAGTCCCAGCTACTCGGGAGGAAGAGGCAGAAGGATCTCTTGAGCCCACGAGTTTGAGGTTACTGTGAGCTATGATGCCATTGCACTCTATCCAGGACGACAGAAGTGAGACTCTCAAAAAATAAAATCACCCTGGTTCCTGAACTACAGGAAATGTGGAGCCTGACTGACTCCATTTTGTACCGGCTGACTCCATCTTGTACATGGTTTAAAACTTTGCAGCTGCCACTGCTCCTCCCCTCGCATATTGTTACAGGCCCCTGAGCACGTACACTCTGCAGGAACAGAAAGATAAGTTTAAAGTTGCATGACCTTGAAAACTCCCAGTCTATATGCAACACCAGCTCTTCTTAAAGGCCCTTTTGTGGCCACTTTCCCCCCTCCCTATAGACGCTAATCTGGCAAATTTTGCTTCTGTAACTGCTTTGCTCTCAGAAACAACACCCAACTGAAAGCACAAATTAAAAACCCTACTCCCCTGCTTTTCTATGCCAAGAGGTTTTTCTGGATATGATCCCCCTCTCAGTCCTGGCTAATAAAGGACTCTAAAACTCAATTAGACTCAGTGTGCTCGCATAATTCTCTGTAATTCCACTGGCGTTTGGGTCCAACAGAAGCAGCTACTGTTCAAAGGGTTTCGTGTTGCTGTTCTGTTAGAAGTTTCTTCCCTAATAATGGGAAACCGCTAAAGGGGATCATGCCATTAAATGTATAAATCCTGTTGATATTTGAGTTGCACATGTATAAACTAAGCTTTCGTCGGTTTACACTGTGTTAAAATAAACATACAGCCAGATCACAAATTGAATTAATGATTTTAAAAGAAAATAACGAAGAAACGGTGAATGTATTAATGGCACTGCACTGCACACTTAAACATGTTTAAGCTGGAAAACTCCGTTATGTGTATTTTTCCCACAATTTGAAAGCTTTTTTTTTTTTGCAGTTTTTGGCCGGGGCTGGGTTTGAACCGCCACCTCCGGCACGTGAGGCCGGCGCTCTACTCCTTTGAGCCACAGGTGCCGCTCCCGAAAACATTTTTAATGAGATTTCTAGATTAAGGCAGGAGTAGGACCGCAGAAAACCCCGGATTCTCCCACTTCTGCAAGCCGGGAAAGCACAGCCTCAGCGAGCCCCGCCCCCAACATCTGCCGCGAAACCCGGAAGCGGAGAACAACATCCACCTGGGGCGACGCAGGCGCGGGGAAGCAGCCGGGTAAGTGCGTCGGAAGCCGCGGGGATGTGGTGAGACAGTGAGGGGGCTGGAGGCGAAGGGATCAACCCCACGCCGTACACAGGCGTGGCGGGCAGATCCGAGCAAGGTCCAGATTCCAGGAGGGCTGCCGGGCGGGGCGGGGAGTGGGACAGCGAAGGAGCGTGAGTTCCAGACGCCCGAGCTGCGCGGCGGCGCCAGCCGAGGGCGCCCGGGAGTCGGCCAGGGTAGCTCCGTGGCCCGCGGGTCCCGGCGCTCACGGTAGCAGGTGGGAGAAGCGGGGGCGGTAAGAAATCTGCAGCAAAAACTAGACTGCTGTAAAAGTCAAAGTGCTGCGTGGGTACGAAGGGGGGGAAAAGCCCACAAAGCAAGAAGATTATCAGCAGCAGCTCCCCAGGAAAACGTTTTAAGAACTTTCTGGGTAGGAGGCTTCCACAGACGCGGGGTGTGTGAAACCCTTCCTGTCACACGTTCTGATTGATGGCCAGTTTGGCCAGTGGGCGCCCCCGCAAGGGGACCCGCGTGTCCTTTGCCAGTTTCCCACCATCTCTGTTTCTGACACAGCAGAGATGTCCTGGGCGCCCCTGGTACTTCTTTTGACAGATGATAGTAGGAAATACGCGAGTTCCTACTGAAATTTCCAGTTACTACTGAAATAACGAGTTCTTACTGAAATCTCCCATTAGCGTTCCTTCTTACACCTCTCTCCTTCCTGTTCCGCTGAAGATCAGGATCCCTGAAGCTCATTTCTTATTTTCTTTGTCCTGCAATATGATGAATGTGGTTCGAACATAATATCCGTGGGTTCATGGCTCCGCGCCTGTGGCTCAACGGGCTAAGGCGCCAGCCACGTACACCTGAGCTGGCGGGTTCGAATCCAGCCCCAGGACCCGCCAAACAACAATGACGGCTGCAACCAAAAAATGGCCGGGCGTTGTGGCGGGCGCCTGTAGTCCCAGC
>CAUYON010051572.1:0-20094 GCA_963573935.1 Arctocebus calabarensis
GCCAGAGTTTTTCTGTTGATTCCGCCTCATGATTATTTTTCACTGTTGCCTATGACCGTCCTCAGAGTTGGGGAGGTGTCTCTCCCAGATCAGACCCTGGCAGAATCACTCTGTTGTTACTGGATCTTTGTAAGGAGTGACCCTGTGTTTCTAATGATTTCTCAAACCCTGCAGGGTGGAGAGCTTAAATCCTCCTCAGCCTGCTTAGAAGACACTTTAAATTGCTAACTTGGGCTAAGCAGAAGCTTTCCCAGGAAAGTGCTGTGGCTGGGATCACTTCTTAAGTGGCTATCCACTGACCCAGTGTGCCAAAACCAGTCTCACCTATGCCCCTGAGGGCTAAGGCTGCAAGGCGTCTCAGTCCCTGCCTTTAGGCTGCTCAGTCACTAGATTACTCACTCCTGCCTGATGCCTGTTCTGCGACCCTAAGGGTGGAGCTTGCCAGGGCAGTTCTTCCACAATGGCTCCACACAGCCCACCACCAAACACTGGCAGCTCCGTCTGGCTCGGTGGCCCAGTCTGGGGCCCCAGACAACACTCAAAAACCCCCGCACTCCTGCCCAAGTTCTCCCAAGGCAGTTCAACCAAGTGCCAAGTCCAAAAGAAACCCAAACAGCTCACAGTCAAGGCCTTTCCAGCCTGCATTCCCACTGTTGGCCCACCCACAGCCGCAGACAGGATCAGACCGAACGAACAAACGCAACCATTTGCCCAATCTCTGCCACTTTAACCTTCCTCAGGGTGTCCAGAAGCCTCACACTGTCTCCCTGTGTCCCCAAAGGAAAGTTTCAGGGCAGATCCTGCCTGCCAGAGATGCCTGAAGTCCTCTCTCCCCAGTCTCACCGTGCCCAGCCGCAAGGAAGTTGTTACTTGGCCGCCATCTTGCTCCACCCTTCAGTTTGTACTTTTAAAGACCTTAAATATATATATGTATCATTGCATATTAAGGCTCTATTAATTATTTCTCTTATCTCAGTCTCCAAGAAGGTTTGAAGAGCAAACATTTAAACTGGTGCCTCTGAGTTACCAAAGAGAATTATGAGTTTTGCTTGTTGTAGAATTTCATACAAATGAAACCATACAGTATTTATGCATTCAGCCTCTTCCCTTCATACATCATTGCTAATACTGATCCATGCTGAGTGTTGGTAGCTTAGTACTGAGTAGTATTTTTATGTATCATAAATTGTTTATCCATTTTTGTATTGGTGGACACCTCTGCTGATTGCAGTTTGGGCTACTGAAAATAAAGCTTGCAGTGGATATTCTTCTAATAATCTTTTGGGGATGTATATTTTCATTTTCTTGAATAACCTCTTAGAAGTAGAATTGCTACATCATAGGCTTGGTAGAGTCCAATTGTATGTGAAACATTGTTTTTTTCAAAGTGGTTATACAATTTGACATTTCTTCCAACAAGTTGAGGGTTTCATTCATTTCACATCTTTGCCCCTTCTTGCCCTGCATATGAAAAGAAAAATTCACAGCTTTTCCAATTTTAACCATGTGGTCAACCCTTAGTCATATTTCATTGTGGGTTTACTTTCCCTGATGGCTAATGATGATGAGCAGTGGTTGGCAAACTATGGTGCATACACTAAAAATGACTGTAGCCTACTTTTATAAATAAAATTTACTGGACAATTTGCTAATGTGTATGGTTGCCTTGGACAGAATTTCATAGTATTTTATATTTAATGTATGGCTAAAATGCTTAAATTATTTGCTGACTGGACCTTTGTATGGCAGAAAAATTTTGCTGATTCTTGATTTTTTTTGTGCTTATTGGCCTTTGAATATAGATGATCCTTGCAGCTATGACCTGATAAACCCATCATAAATAAAAAATATTATAAGCCAGAAATGGATTTAATATCCTGATAAGTCAACATAACATAAAAAAATTCATAAGTACATATGCTCCTCAACTTATGATGGGGTTACATCCCATCAATAATAAAATATAATTATTTTATATTTTCTGTTTTCATTCTTCTGATGATGGATGCTTATGTTGATTCCTTATTTTGGCTATTGTGATAATCCTGCAATGAACATGGAAATACAGATACCTTTCACAGATCCTGATCTCATTTCTTTTGAATTTGTACCTGGAGGGATTGCTTGATCCTATTTCACCATTACTCTTAAAGAACATCTTTGCTGGAGGTAGCATTCTCAGTTGACTGCCTCTTACCACTTTAAACTATCATTGTTTCCTATGAGAAGTGAGTAGGGCTAGGTCCCTCTGGAGGTGGATGTTGGCTGGTTCTTGGTTCCCAGTGTCAAGAATGAGCACTGGTGCCTAACCATGACACTGAGTGATCACAGGTACAAAGTAATAATGATCATAGACATTTGCTGCAGAGAAAAGACAAACAAGTTACAAGAATAGAAGAGTCTGTCTGGAAGAGCAATTAAATCTCTCAATAAGTGGAGATGAGACCTGGAAGTCTGAACACACACTGTCTTGTATAAGCTTACTAAGCTATCTAGGTTTGTCCTGCCTTTCCGCAGCAGGACTGGCTGTTGCTTTCTGCCTTTGGGGTAACTGACAGGTTGGGGTTATATAGTGAACTTCTCAATAGACATGTGTCTTCCCTGAACCTTCCCTAAGAAATTATAGGGGCTGAAAATTAGCAATTTTAATTATATGATAATAAGCCCAATGAGCCCAGGTCAGGGTAAGTCACTAGGGGCTCCTCATTATCTATTCCCACCAGGTAACAGTTCCTAGCTGTATTCTGATTCCTACTCTAGGCCTTTAGCCACACCCCTTAGTTTATTGTCCTATTAAGGAGGTAGGTTAGAAGCTGTGTTAGTGTCTCATGCCAGGCCCAGCCACTCTGCTCTGTCAGGTGAGAAGTGTGTGTGTGTGTTCAGACACACATCTTTCTTCTGAGGCAGCCCTGGAGGGCAGCACAGGCCATGGCTGATTGTGGTGGCAAGCTGCTGGAGCCCAGCTGCTGCCACATTGAGGGCCTGTTTTGTGTGAGCCTGGTGGTGCTCCCGTATAGGGGATTAAGAGATAGCACGCAAGCCATACCAGCACCACTCAACAAATAGTTATTCAAATCATCGTTTTTATGAATTAAGTATATTATTATCATGATCATTACTTTTAATGTGTGAGTGTTCAAGATTTTTTATCTTTGATCTTCTGTTGTTCAACTGTGATATGCATAGTTCTTTATATATTTTCTGCTTGGCTTGGTTTTACCAAGAGTCAATATGTAAATTAATTTCTTTTGCAAATTGTAAGAAATTTCAGTCTAATTATTTATTCAGTTTTTTTTTTTTTAGCTTATTCTCTCTTTGTTTCTGGAACTACAACTACACATATGTAAAATGTTTATTTTTATATTATTCCATCAGTGCCAGAAGTTCTGTTTTGATCATCCAAGTATTTTTTTTTCTGTTCTTCAAATTGAATAAATTCTATTAATATACCTCTAAGTTTGCTCATTCTTTTTCTCTTTTTCACTGATAAGTTCATGGAACTAATTATTTTAGTTCTGATACTTACTTCCAGAATATCCAGTTGGTTATTTTTTGTAGTTTCTATTTCTTTGCTGAAATTTTCTACCTTTTTATTCACATTATGATAACTATTCAATGATTATTCAGCAAACCACTGAATATGGACAGATGAGTTGCTTTATAATTTCTGTCTGCTAATTCTAATATCTAGGTCACCTTAGAATTTATTTTATTTTTCTTGCTGTTGATTGTCTTTTCTCAATCATAGGCATGAGAAATTGTTTATCAGTAACAGAATGGAATACTGATTAAAACAGTAAATTGTTTATAAATAAAATTTTGGAGTCTTTCTCTCTGTTTTTCTCTTTTCCAGGAGTTCGTTCTCACATTCTAGCAGCTTTGGTTGTCACAATCTTTGTCCTCTATTGTCCAAGATCAGAAATACTGTAGTTTTATCTGCCTCACATAGTTCATACTGAAAGTTGCCCTCAGGTTGCAAGATTGGAAAAGTAGGAACTTGCCTAGTGCTTGCTGTTCTTTTTTTCCAGGTGGCAGCTCCTCTCTAACAGCTGCATATATTTGGTCATTCTTCAGTGCCTGTAGGTAGGATTTTCTTATATTACTTTTAGTGTTTCTAATCATTATACCTGGAAAAGTCGATCCATAAAAGCTTGTTTGGAATCCTATCCATTCTCATATATTTTGTTGCCAAAATAATCTTTTGTAATATCAACCTTCTAAATCCTGATATTGGTATTTCATTCTCCCAATAGGATGTTCTGGCAGAAGAGATAATACATAGAAAATACTCTTTAAGTTATTAGAATTAATCCAATGTTGTGCCCTAAATAGCATTCTCTCTAAAAATCTTTTAGCTAAAAGTTTTCCTATTGCCTGGACCATCTTCCTAAACACTATAACATATCAAGAAAGACATGGCCTGCTTTGGTAAAAATTGAGCTCATGATACTTAATAACCGCAGAAAGTTTTTGAGTGTTTTAATCAGTATTCCATTCTGTTACTGATAAAATCATTTTCAGAAATTGGAATTATTCAACTCAAGGCCACTAGATGGTGACCTCCACTAAATTTTAATACCAATAGCTAGAATTTGAGGTATTCATTACATTTACTGTAAACCATATTCAATATTAGAATCTTAGAAAAGATGGCACTATAGTAGCTATTGTTATTAGCCCAAGAAGGGTAAAATGAGTTGATTAAATGATTCAACTATTAGCAGTAAGAACTAGCATCCATTGAGGGCTTTTCATGTACCATGCATTTGCCATTGTATAGATACAGGGTACAAATTATGATAATAATAGTTTTTACATGACATGCCTTACCAGTGATAGAGTTTGTTCCTTTTGCCTTCAAAGGGAGATCTACATTTCTAAAAGTTATCATTTGGTCTCATTAGTGAAATCATAATTTAATTGTAAAATGTAATATTAAGGTTTATTTTTCTTAAGATTTTGGGAAAGTAAGAAGGCATCTAGTTTTCAAAGAGGCAATATCTCAATATCTCTGCCAATGTCTTTGTTATTCCGAGTTCTATTTTCTGCATGGCTGGGCAAAAAAAAAAAGTTTCCAAATTTATTGCCAAAAGTCTGCCAGAATGGAATTACATATATGAAATTTTAAAGCTGTTTGACCAATTCATGGTGATTTTATTATATAGTTTCTGAATTCTATAGTATGGTCAGGTCAGACAATTATTACTTACAATTAAATAAAAGGAATCATTCTGGAGGACCATCCTGGGCCAGGCTGCACTTCAGTTATGATAGTAGACATTTCTTTCTCATTGCTTTTTACACATTTCTACAGTTAGTTTTGCAGTTTTACCATGTATCATAGGAAGTCTTTGAAATTCTTATGTCACCACTATCACTTAGAATTATTTTAAATATTTTTGCATGTATAGTAAGGTTATAATATTTAATTCAATGATTTCTAAGATATGTATTTTACTGACTTTATGAGTTATGAAGTCATTTTATGGTATGTGTACCCAAGTGAGGAAAATTAAGCAAATTCTTATCAAATGCAGTATTTTTTTCCTGATTCACTTTTATAACTTCTATACCTCCTTCTAATCCTTTTTCATATTTAAAATTTAAATTACATATTATTGAGATGTATAGACTATTCTCATGGATCTCATGTATATTTTAAATTCACAATTAAATCCTTTTCAGCTATCTACATAACCCTATATTTGATGATATTTTGAGTCATTTCTCCACATTTGGAGCTCAGATTATAGGTCTACAATGTCAAATCAAAATATTATCAAGGTCATAGAAGATGATTATTTTAAATAGGTAAATTGTCAAATTGCTTTCCTAGAAATATTATTCTAGTGCCTCAAAAAGTAATCTTTTTACTCACAAAAATGAAATTTGTCTTTTAAGATTGTCATAGTCCAAGATATTCTTTAATAATTTATCTACTGGAGTTTGGATAGTATACACTAAGACAGGGGTTATCAACCTGTGGGTCACGACCCCTTTGTAACAATGAAAATACATCCTACATATCAGATATTTATATTACAATTCATAACAGTAGCAAAATTACAGTCATGAAGTAGCAACGAAAATAATTTTATGGCTGGGGGTCACCACAACACGAGGAACTGTATTAAAGGGTTGCAGCATTAGGAGGCATTAGGAAGGTTGAGAACCACTGCACTAAGAGTATGTATAGAAACCTTTAAATGCTGTTATTGGGTAATTGAATCTATTTTTTCCTTCTGGATTCTGTTTTTCTGAAATAAAGGAAATATCTCTTTTTTATTTCACTCATTACACCTGTTTGTAGTGATTAAATAGGTTTATACACAAAACAAAGACATCAACTTTGTCAATGTATTTGTGCAAATAATTTCTCATGATCAGTGATAGCATCAATCGTCACTAGTGTCAATCAATTACTAATTGTCGCTAGTGTCAATCAATTACTAAGATAAATCAAGTGTTAGTTCTACCACATAAATCTATTAAAGGGGTGGAAAAGTAGACTCTCCCTCTTTGTAAGAGAAGCACCAAAGCATTTGTGGCCACTCCTCCTTGCAACCTCATAACCCCAGTCAGCTTATTTCCAGTCTATACTTGTCTCAGTACTGAAGCCATAGATAAGGAGTTTGGTAAGGTGGCATGTCCTTCTACTTAATTGTAACTCATTTTAGTCTAGAAAGTGTCAGAGTTTTTATCGAAGATTGAAGTAGATCTTGAAGAATGAGCTTCCCAGACAGAAGATGATTAAACATTGAATCCAGATATAAGGAGAAATTTGTAGAAAGTCACAGCATTTTAGAGAGAAAGGCATGCTTTGAGACAGTGAGAAAATAAGCATGGCTCCAAGATTAGATCAGGGGATAGTGAATGGGAAAATGTTGGGGGGACAGTGAGGCTGGAGGAGTCTTATAATATCCAGAGTATGTTCATGCAAAGCAGAGCCTCAGCTACCTGCTGTCACTCAAGAATATGTTTTTAGTTCACAAGAGGCAGTAAGGTAGCACTTTCATCTGGGGAAGGTATTCTCCACTGGCACCACCCCCCAAATAGGAAAGCTAAACAAACAATAACTCCTCTGACAGAGAAGATACGGGTGTGTAGGAGAGACTCTGTGGAGGTTCAGGGGACAGGAATTTCATTATCACAACAAGGGCAGGCTACCAGCATGAGGTGGATCTTGGAAACAAGAAAGAACCCAGTAGTCAGCACAGGTCAAGTTATCAAGGACTCAGAGATACAGTGCCCATCTGAGCATTCAGGAAATATGACACAAATCAGTCAGCTCACCAGGTGGCTCTATCTCAGCACTTCCTCTCCCAGAATGAGCACCGGAAGTGAGGCATCATGAAGGTTGCAGGTGGGAGAAATCAGTGACTAATGGAAGAAGAGGAAAAGGCAAAGTCAGAGTGATGAAGCAATTCTTTATCAACACGGCACATTCATTACTAATGTTACTCAAAAGGAAAAGATCTTTGCATTTCAATTGTTACTCTATAAACAATTACCTAACATATAGCCCAAGTGAGACAACTTTTATTTCTTATTCCTTGAAGATGATAAAATATCACAAGCAACCTGAAACTGTTAATTCTATCTTTTGGCTTGAATAAATGGAGACATTAGTAGCTTCCATTTGTTCATATCTACTTGGCACCATCTTGTATTTCTCTAATTCAAAGTATGTTTAAATGAATGATGCATTCTCTGAATTACAGTTTAAACTCTACTTGATTTGAATATCTATTTCAAAATCAACTTAGCTATTTGTTTTCCTTTTTTCAGAGGACCTTATAAAGTCCTTCACAGTATCCATGGCAATTGGGCTCGTAATTGGAGGATTTATTTGGGCTCTGTTTGTGTGTCTGTCTAGAAGAAGAGCCAGTGCTTCCATCTCAAGTTGGAGTTCCAGCAGGAGATTTCGGTTGTCTTACACCCATGGCCTCAACAGAACTGGATTTTACCGCCATAGTGGCTGTGAAGGTCGGACCAACCTCAGCCTTGCCAGTCTCACTTTCCAGAGGCAAGCTTCCATGGAGCAAGGAAATTCCTTCCCAAGGAAATTAAGTTTCAGGGCTTCTACTTTTCATCCCTTTTTGCAATGTCCACCACTTCCTGTAGAAACGGAAAGTCAGCTGGTGACTCTCCCCTCTTCCAATATGTCTCCTGGCATCAATACTTGCCACAGTCTGAGCCGTCCTGACGTCCACTGGTCCATTAACAGTCTTCGAGTTGGGCTGTCAACACCTCCCCACCTGCTTATGACTCCATCATAAAGGCATTCCCAGATTCCTGAGGAGGCTACTTAGTTGTTTTTCTTTCTTTCTGGTCTTGTCTTTTATGGAATGGACAATATAAATAAGCTAAACTGAATTTCCAGAGCATGACTCAAACAACTAATGAATTTTCAAGTTGAAATATGTTCGTGAATGTTGGACATTACAATGTAAAGCAAATTGTCTTCAAAAACAATTTTTCCTTATGTCTCAAAATGTATGTTTCTCAAATAGTTATATATTTATGTATTTGCATTCATTGGAGGCTTATCAAAGATTATCACTCTAATCTGAGAATTGCTATGAGGCAGTATGTATATTTTTGATGAAAATAGATATTTATGGTTTACAATTCTCATTCACTTTCCAATGTGACTATAAAGAGAAAAAAATCACTTTGTCACCTTAAAAAAATTTCGATCTTAATTTCACTTTCTGCACAATGACAAGTGAAGCATACACACCTGTCACAATCTTGGGTTTGTAATAGATTATATGAGCACAGAATGACAGAACAGAGGAGATTGGAAAGCTCCTAATTACACTGTGAGAAGTGTGGAAATCAATCACAGGAAGCTGAAGTCTGTTGGTGTCATAGGATGCTTTATTTTTGGCAGTTATTTTTGTTTTCTCAGACAGATTCCTTTTGTGCTTTCCCCAAGAATAGTTATCCATATAATTGGGGCAGAGTTCTTGGATTTACTAACATAATGATACAACTTTCGTTTATTATTATAGAATTGTTGTTAGAAAGGCATCAACACATCCAGTTCATTTGACCTAAAAACCAACTTTGACTTGAACACCAGGCTCACAGTTTTCCTGAAGGATAAACTTTTTCTTTACAGTTAGACCTGGCAACTGCAAAAGCACTTTATCTGGGGATCTTCTCTTATAACTTCATAGACAGATAAGTACAAGTCACTGGGGAGAGAGTTTGTTATTTAAATACATGTTACATCCATGAAGAATGAGTCTCCCTGGATTGACTCTTCATCATCAGGCATCATCCCTTGTTTGCTCCTCTATGCATTTCAATCCCAAAGGCTCTGAGGAGTCTGTACAATGACTAAACCATGCCCTGTGGTTGTCGGTGCACTTCTGAGGGAAGGTGCACTTCTGAGGGTCAGTGCACTTCTGAGGATTCTACTTCTCCAGGTGGCTGCCCTTCTGAGGGAAGATGCATCCTGAAATATGTGCACCAAACAACTTTAGTGGCCAGTTGTCTGTGGCTGCCCTTTTCATTTAAGGGCATGAGCTTATTGAAGTATTACTCAAAAGCCTGTGAACATCTAGCTTACATTGCTGTTTGTTTCTTTAAACACTGGGATTCTCAGTGAAAAAAAAAATGTACTCTCATTTTAGTTTTCACATTGCAGTGGTCACAACTAACAGTGTCTGACCATGGCTCAAGAATGTAAAAAGTTTTATAACAGGGGATTCCATATAGCATTTTTCCTTAGCTTATGTTACCCATCATTCCTTGAGGACAATTAAACTTTACAATGCCTATAGATAAATGCTCTCTAATCAAATGTGCCAGAAGGAAAGAAAGAAAAAAGGACAGGGGGAAGATGGAAAGATATAAGGAAGTAAGAAAAAAAAGCTAACAGGAGGACCTACTTGTTGTGACTTGGTTTTTAAGAGGGGAATTCAGCAGTTGTCATATCACTAAGTAAGATTTCAAGAGAGCATTAGTTTAGTAACATTTTTTTACTTGCATGTCATCCTTGATGTCCAACATGAGATGTGAGCAAAGAATATGGTTTTTATCCAGAATTTATACTAGGAATAAAAATTGCCTTATATCTGTCAAATTAGAAAAATAAAGGTAGCAATTCTCTGGTGCATTTAATATCTGGCAGAATTCTTACTGCCTCTCATCTCAATTATAAAATGTGAAAAGAAAGCACAAAATAGACTTTTTAAGTTGTATTTGTTTTATTTGAAATGTTTTGTTCATTTTGAAGCAAAACTGACATCAATTTTACTTTAAAGTTAATTTATTAAACAATGAAAACAGATAAATGAATAGACTGAGATATAAACCCTTTTTCATATAAGAATGTATAACAGAAGAAGGATAACATCACAAATAAATTTAATAGAGCTTTTGAATTAAGGCAGATGAAAGAATTAGTTATTTGCTAAAAAACATGAATTTAGAATCTTGCTTCACTAGCTAAATAAATAATTCAAGAATTATTTAATAAACTTATTTAGAGAATAAACACTTAAAATACAATCCATATTAAAAATAGAAAAAATTTGAAATAAACATTTGACAAATCTGTGAAATAGAAATAGGACAATTTTTGAGAACCAAAAGGATGGCATAAATTACAAAGGAAAATATTAATAGCTTTGATTATTTAAAAAGCTCTGAAATTATATTCCTCAAATAGAAATTTATTCAAAGTTTAAAAGCAATCTTGAACAAAGCATATCTGGGTAATTAGGATGAGGGTGGCATTTCTAACACACAAAAAAATTGATTATTTAATGCTTGGGGGAAAGCTGGCCATAGGGAAAAATGTATTCCTCACTTATTTCACAATAAGTTTAAAATGAATAAAGAGTGTACAAGAAAAATTAAATGATAGCATGTAATAAAGAAAAATAAATATTTTAACAATATTTTCATGAGGAAAACTTTCTATGTTGATCTTTTGATAAGGTGATTTCAGATTTTTTTAATTTTGAAGTTAATTTTAAAAATAAGCAAATCCTAATGTTTTAAATCTGTATCTAAAATCTGAAACAACTTCACTGAGATTTAATTCATATACCATAAAATGCATACATGTTAAGTACAGTTAGATCAGCCTTGAAATAATAACACACCCATGTTACCATCACATGGTAACACAATCAAGACATGTAACACTTTCATCATTACAAGATGTTCCCTTATATCTCTTCCCATTTGATTTCAACTCTTTACTCCCAGACTCAAGCAAACACGGATCTGCTTTCTTTCATTGTAGCTTAGATTTATTTTTCCTGCAGTTTTGCACAAATGGAATGAATCATGCAGTATGCACTATTTTGTATCTGGCTTCTGTCACTCAAGATAAGTTGAGATTTATCCTTGTTGCATATTTCAAAAATGTATTACTTTTTTATAGTGAATAATTGTACTGAATTTCACTAAATGGATATACTACCACTCATGTGTTTATTAACTTATTGAAGAATACCCACCCCTTCCCCAGGTTCTGGCTATTATGAAAAAAAATTCTATGAACAATTACATACAAATATTTATATGGAGCTACAATAGGTTGAAAAATATTTCTCCAAAATATCAGGTCTTAATGCCTCGAATCTATATATGCCGTCTTATTTTTAAAAAGGGCTTGCTATAGATGTGATTAAACTAAAGATTGTGTGATGGATGATTATCCCAGATTATCTCTGTGGTCCTCAAATGCTACAGCACATGTTCTTATATGAAAGGCAAAGGGAGACTTTACATAGACACATAGAGGAGAAGGGGATGAGAAGACAGAACAGAAAGAGATTCAGAAATGCTGGACTTGCCAAGGTCCCATGACCCACACAGATACCCTCCAAGTTTCTGTGATGTGCCTTGCCACTGAAAGCAGGCCTGTGACATGTCTAGGAACCCACACACTAAGGTCTTGTAACTGGCTTAAGCACCAGCCAAGGTCATGCCACCCACCTCCATGGAAACTGACTTGACCAGCCCCTGCATGAGCTTTCAACAAAAGACTACAGACTAATCGACTAATCTGAGTAAATAGTCTCCAGTTCCAGCTTGGTCTGTGACAACCACAGGGGAATGGGATTATGCAGGAGAATATCTGTGCTCCAGGCTCTCAGTGCATCTCCCCCTCTCTGCTTAGGTTAGTTCCCAGAGTAGGAGACAAAAGCCTTATCTATTGATTTCTCCTCCTTCTCACTAGGTAGGAGAGTTCTCAGGAAAAGGGAATAGCTGTACTGTAAACCTATCAGCCTTGGGCTGAGAAAAAATGTTTCAGATGAGAAGAAACTAGTAAAAGAATGTTGGCAATATGAAAAGCAAGCTAGTTTGACACTCCCAAAGTAGCACAATACATCCATAGCAATGTACTCCAAACAAAAGGAAATTGGTGAAATGTCAAAAATGGAAATCACAATATGATGGCAAACAAGATAAATGAAATTGAGGAGAAAGTTGAAAAGCAACACAAAAAAACCCAAAACAATATTTTAAGACATGATTGAAAAATATGAAAAACTCACTAACAGACAACATCTTAGAAGATATAGAACAACTTAAAGAAATGAAAAAGTCATCTGGGGAATTATAAAATACAGCAGAAAACTTTAACAACAGATTAGATTAAGCAGAAGAAAGAACCTCAGGCCCTGAAGGCAAGGCTTTTGACTAATACAGTCAGTCAAAGATGCAAAAAGAAAAAAGAGTAACAGAATAAGTAATCATTCAGAGTAATATGGAATCACTGCTATTTGCAGAAGATATGATTTTATATCTGTATAACCCTAAAGATTGCATCAGACACCTAGAATTGATAAATAAATTCAGTAATGTCTCAGGTTAGAAAATCCATTAACACAAATCAGTAGCATTTCTGTATAAAAATAACAGTCAAGCAGAGAGTGAAATCAAGGACTTTCCCAATAGCGGCACAGAAAATAAAACACCTGGTGCCCAGGCATAGTGGCTGATACAGGTAACCCTAGCAATTTGGGAGGCCAACGCAGGAAGACTGATTGAGGCCAGAAGTTTATGACTAGTCTCAGCAAGACTGAGAACCTATCTATACAAAAATACAATAATCAGCTGAACATGGCCTTTTGCACCATGGTCGCAGCAACTTGGAAGGCTGAGGCAGGAGGATCACTTGAGTCCAGGGGATTGAGGTTGCTGGAGCTATGAGATGATGCCACTGCACCCTAGCCTAGGGGACAGAGCAAGACCCTGTCTCAAAATAAAACAACAATAACATATATGTACATATATGTATATATAAGGAAAAAAGAAAGAAAGAAAAGAAAAACACAGAAAATATAAGAAAATATGTGGGAAGTTCCTTGACAAAGGAGATGAAAGGTCTTTATTAGGAGAACTAAAAAAACTGATAAAAGTAATTGAAGAGGATGAAAACAAATGGGAAAAACATCTTTTGGCTCATGGATTAACAGAATCAACATCAAAACAATGTCCATATGTCCAGAGAGATTTACAGCTTTAATGCAATTCCCATCAAAATGCCAACCTCTTATTTCACAAACATAGACAAAATAATTCTAAGCTTCCTTTAGAACCACAAAAGATCCGATATAGCTAAAGCAATCCTTATAAAAAGAACAAATCTGAAAGAATCCCATCACCTGAGTTCAAATTATACTAGAAAGCTATAGTAATCAAAATTGTCAGGTACTATTATAAGAGACATACTCCACTGGAAGAGAATAAAGAACCCAGAATAAAACCATATAGCTACCATCAACTTATCTTTGACAAAGAACACAAAAACATACACTGAGGAAAGTAAATTCTATTCAATAAATGTTGCTGGGAAAATTGGACAGCCAGTTGCAGAAGAATGAAACAAGATCCCTATCTATCACCATA
The DNA here is from genome assembly GCA_963573935.1 of Arctocebus calabarensis. NCBI lineage: Eukaryota > Metazoa > Chordata > Mammalia > Primates > Lorisidae > Arctocebus > Arctocebus calabarensis. The sequence goes on from CAUYON010051572.1 coordinate 13,885, forward strand.
TATGAACATTAATTCACGATGTATAAAAGAATTAAGTGTAAGGAATGAAACATAAAAATTCTAGAAGAAAACCTAGTAAAAATTCTTTCACATGTCAACCCAGGTGAAGAATTTATGATTAAGACCCCAAAAGCAAATAAAAATATATAAATGAGGCTTAATTAAATTAAAAAGATTTTGCAAAGGAAAGGAATTAATAAAAAAAAGTGAATAGACAACCTAATAATGAGAGAAAAATTTGCAATTATTTATCTGTTAAAGGACTCATACACAAGAATCTACAGAGAACTCAAACAAATCATTAAAAAAAACTCATTAAAAAGTGGGTGGGCAAAAGACATGAAGAGAAATTTTTCAAAAGAAGATAGAGAAATGTTCAACATCACCTACCATTAGAGAAATGCAAATTAAAACTGTAGTCAGATACCACCGTACCTCTATCAGAATGGCAGGTATTAAAGTTAAGAATCAGGAATTGTGGGAAGATAGCTGACTAGAAGCAGCTTAGCCAGAGGATTGTGCCCAAAGGGAGAGATAATGGACTGAAGTGGATGAAAGCTGAATTAGGAGATCCACAGTGAGAGAACTGCGTGAGGTGCACATCACCCAGGCTAAATCAAGTGGCAGAAACAAGAATGTAGAAGAAAAGCAACAGGTTCAAGCCCAGCCCCCAGAAGGAGACCCCTTCCCCCAAACATGAACTGCATAGTGGGTGACCAAGTTAGCCAGCAAAATGGGTTCTAAAGTCTGCTTACCTTACTCTACAGGGGAGGAGTTGCTAAGTCCTAGTTCTCCATTATTGAGGTTCCACCACTGAGACTAGGCCCCATTCTGTCTGGCACAAGATGCCAAATATTTTTCTTGCAATCTTGAGCACCCAGATCACCCTTCCCCCACCCTGTTTTATAAAGGACTGCCCCTTATACAGTCCAGAGTGTTTGACAAGCTCATGGGGAAGCTCCAGAAGTCTGCTGGTCACCAAGCTGCAGTGTGAGAACAGCAGCACAGCAGTCCAAGCTTTTATGGGTAAAGGGTGAACTACCCATCTCTAGCTCCTCAGGAATTATCAGGCAGCTCTGCTTTCTGCCCTTCAGGACAACTTCTGAGTTCCATTGGGTGGGCAGGGCCAGTGCTTAAAGGACTTTGACTTGTGACTGAACTTTGGACCTGTCCCCTCTACCAGGTATATGACTCTTTGAGCTTGACTAGATGGGCAGACAGGTGTCTAAATGACTTTGACCTGAACTTTGGTCCTCTGGCCTCCACTAGGCAAGGCTCTCTGGGCTTGACTGTGTGGGCAGAGCCAGGGTTTAAGCAACTTTGGACTAAACTTTGGAACTCTGGCCTCCATCAGGCAGGGCTTTCTGAGCTTAATTGGGTGGGCAGGAATGAGGTTTAAGTCATGTTGGACTGAACTTTGGATCTCTGGCCTCCCCTAGTCAAGGTTCTCTGAGCTTGACTAGGGGTAGAGAGGAGGGCTGGGGTTTAAGTGACTTTGAAGTGAACTTTGGACCTCTAGCCTCCACCAGGCAAGGCTCTCTGAGCCCAATTGGGTGTGCCGGACTGAGGTTTAAGTGACTTTGGACTGAACTTTGGATTAGCACTCTCCACTGGGTGGAGGTTTTCTGAGCTCAATTGTTGGCCTGTGCCTGTGCCGGGTGCCTGAGAAACTCTTATCTGAACTTTAACCTCCACCCCACCCTGAGCTTGACTAGACAGGTGGTGCCCATTGCCTGAGCAAGTCTGTCTGAGGTCTGGGCCTATGCTGTCCACAAAGCTGCAGCCCTCAGCATTCAACTGGCTGGATGATGCCCAGAGCATAAGCATTTATCCTGAACTCTGGGCCAGTGCTGTCAGCTGGCCAGCCTCGTGAGCTTGATTTGGAGGGCGAAGCCAGCACTGACAGAGCGACTTTGATTGGAACTCTGGGCCATTGCTGCCTACTGATTCTTGTCCCCCTGGAAACACTGTCTGAGGCTGCAAATTCACCACCTATCTGCCTTTGTTAGTGCACCAGTGGCACTGCAACGGTAAGGAGTGAACTCATCAGGGACAACCTATCAATTCAATCAAAAAAGTATAATTAACATATTGAAAAAGAGAAAAAGAGGAAGAAGCTGAAAGTACTCATGAGGAAGAATCAGCTGAAGAACTCTAATAACGTGAAAAATCAGAGCAGATCAATGCCTCCTTTCTTTTTCCAAAGAAAATACAACAGAGAATTGCATCCACAGAGAAACTGCTGAAATGTCAGAGCTAGAATTTATAATATGGATGGCAAATAAGATAATTGGAATGGAGGAAAAGATGGAAACAGAGAACCAAAAAACTGTTCAGAAGTTTTCTCAATAAATTAATGAATTCAAAGACAAAGTCACCAAGGATGTGGACATAATGAGGAAATACAGCAGAGCTTAAGTAAATGAAAAAGGTATTTGAAGAGCTTCAAAGTACTGTCCATCAGAAATAGAGTTGAGCACTGTGAAGAAAGAATCTCAGATAAAAAAAGACAAGACTTTTGAATTATCTCAAGCACTCAAATAGGTAGAAAAATGGAGAAAAAGTACAGAATATTCCTGAGAGTGCTATGGGATCATTTCAAGAAATGAAACATTCGAATTATAGGGATTCTTGAAGGAGAAGAGGATAGTCCCATTGGCACAAATTCTCTGCTCCAAGACGTTATGATGGAGAACTTCCCAAGTATCACAAATGGAAGAACATACCATGCTCATGGCTGGGAAGAATCAACATCATTAAAATGTTCATACTACCCAAAGCAATTTGTGGATTTAATGCAATTACTATCAAAGTACCAATGTCATACTTTAAAGATCTTGAAAAAATAGTACTTTGATTCCTATGGAACCAGAAAAAACCCTGAATAGCAAATACAGTTCTTGGAAATAAAAACAATTCTGGAGGCATCACTTTGCCAGACTTCAGGTAATATTACAAGGCTATAGCGATCAAAATAGCATGGTACTGGCAAAAAAAAAAAAAAATAGAGACATAGATCTATGGAATAGAATAGATAATCTAGAGATAAACCAAGCCACATATCATCATTTAATCTGATGAGCCCAACAAAAACATGGAAAGGGGGGAAAAAATCTTTATTTAACAAATGGTTCTGGGAGAACTGGTTATCCACATGCAGAAGACTGAAACTAGACCCACACCTCTCACCATTAACAAAAATTGATTCTCGTTGGATAATAATTTAATTTAAGACCCAGAACAATAAAAATTCTAGAAGAGAGTATTGGGAAAACATTTGAAGATATTGGCCTAGGAGAAAACTTTATGAGGAAGAGCCCCCCCACCCCCAGCAAGTGCAGCAAACAAAAATGAATAACTCATACTTGATCAAGCTAAAAAGCTTTTACACAGCTAGGACTGCCAAAAACAGAGCAAACAGACAGCCCTCAGAATAAGAGAAGAAGTTTGCATGTTATGAATCTGATAAAGGCCTGATAACTAGAATCTACAGAGAACTGAACAGAAACTTCTCTGAGGATGACAGATGAATGGCCAACAAACACATGAAAAAATGCTCATTATCTTTAATCATCACAGAAATGCAAATCAAAACCACTCTAAGATATCACCTAACCACTGCAAGATTAGCCCATATCACAAAGTTGCAAAACACCAGATGCTAGCATAGAAGTGGAGGGAAGGGAACACTACTACATTACTGGTGGGATTACAAACTAATACAGCCTTTTTGGAAAGAAGTATGGAGAATGCTCAAACATATAAAAGTAGACCTTCCATTTGACCCTGCAATCCCATTATGAGGTATCTACCCAGAAGAAAAACAAAACATTTTACCACAAAGACATTTGCACCAGAATGTTTATTGAGGGTCAATTCATAATTTCCAAGTTAAGGAAGCAAACTAAGGGTCAACCAACACATGAATGGATCAACAAACTGTGGTATATATATACCATGGAACATTTCAGCCATTAAAAGATAGAGACTTTACATCTTTAACATTTACCTAGATGGAGTTGAAATACAACTCCAAAATAGTTGAAATACAACTTTACTCTTAGTAAAGTATCACAAGAATGAAAGAATAAATATCCACTGTACTCCATACTAATAATAAATTAATATATAAACTACTACATATCCATAAGAGCAGTAAAACATTATTATATTATAGTTAAGGGGTCGAGGGAAGCAGGAGGGGTGGGGGGAGAATGTATGGCAGAGAAGGGAGGACATGAGGTGGGATCTCACCTAATGTGCACAGGGTGAAGGTGTTTAATATGCTCCGTGGGTTACAGGCTATTCTACAAATGGAACTTTACCTTGGAAGTGAGAGCAATGTAACCTAAATATTGTATCTGCATATTAATTTGAATAAAGTTTAAAAAACAAATAAAGTTAAGAATCAACTAGAATCAACCACCTTTATGGAAAACAGTTTGGAGATTCCTGAAAGAAGTAAATGGAGACCTACCATTCAATCCAGCAATCTCACTTCTTGGTATCTCCCCAAAGGAAAATAAATCATTTTATTTAAAAGACACCTGCACCTGAATGTTTATTGCAGCACAATTCACAACTGCAAAGACACGGAACCAACCTAAGTGCCCATCAATTCATGAATGGATTAAGAAAATGTGCTCCATTTATACCATAGGGTACTCCTCAACCATAAAAGAGAATGAGATAATGTCATTTGCAGCAACTTGGATGGAACAAGAGACCATTATCCTGAGCGAAGTATCTCAGGAATGGAAAACCAAACATCGTATGTTCTCACTAATTAGTGGGAACAAAATTCTGTGTACACACAGGCACAAAAAGATATAAAGGTCATTGGAAAACGAGGAGATAGAGTGAGAGGGGAAGTGTGGGATAAACTTACCTATTGGGTACAATTAACACTATTCTAGTGACAGGCACACCAAAAGCCCTGACTGAGCATTCGGTTAGGTTTCCATGTAACAAAACATTTGTATTCCCTTAATACTTAGAAAAAAAATGTTAGCCTTGAATATTGGGATTGATACAGCCACAGAATCTGAGAAGCCATCAGAACCTAAAAAAGACAATAAATGCTCTTGGGCAGAACCTCAAGGTAAGCTAGAGGTGAGATCTTTACCGGGCATGCATATAGCCCTTCATGTGTGTGCATGGATTTCTAGATCCTCAGAAATATATGTGAACTTTTCAGACACTCAACAGACACTTCATTCCCCATATTTTCCTTATGATTTTTTTGTTCAGTTTCTTTTTACTCTGCTGGCGTCTGCATCAGGCAGCTGCAAAATTAAACAATTGCTATTGATTCATTAATTAATACTTCAGGGAAAGAGCATTTCCTGCTTACTGAGCTCTGAATGAGGTTATATAAAAATAAAATCTGTGCCTGGGTTCTTCAAGGAGCTGCTATTCTGGCCAAATAGTGACTAACGCTGGGGCCTGGGTCTTTCTGAGAAGGTCTAAGCCATCTTGACTTCTCTGGTGACTGTTACGGTGCAGTTTTCACAGATGCAATAGTGACAAGTCTGATAAATTTCAAAGCTACCTCAGAGCTTGCAAAAGGAGCTGGGAATAGGCAAGTTAAAAATGTCACAAAGTTCGCTGTTCTCATGAAGATTCAGTTGTTTTTCTTGAACAAGTGCTTCCTCAGTTGTTATATGTCCTTGATTAATTTCCAAAGTACTGAAAAAGTTGGGGTTTTTTGTCAATGTTTTTACTGTTTTTACAGAGAACAAAATGATCAGAGGTCCTTATCCCATCTCTCCAACAGTGCTTCTGCTTATTGATATTTTGGTATTTAGACAGTCTTGCTCTTAAAACCTACTGGCACAAGGAGTTAAGTCCCCAAAACTAGAAACAGTGTCCAGTAGACCTTCATTAGAATACTCTTGTGAGTTGTCCTGCCACTGTTTTCCTTCTGATATGAAATGGCATGTAAGGCTCGGCACCTGTGGCTCAACGGGCTAAGGCGCCAGCCACATACACCTGAATTGGCAGGTTTGAATCCAGCCCAGGCTCGCCAAACGATGACGGCTGCAACCAAAAAATGGTCGGGCGTTGTGGCGGGCACCTGTAGTCCCAGCTACTTGGGAGGTGGAGGCAGGAGACTCGCTTGAGCCCAGGAATTGGAGGTTGCTGTGAGCTGTGATGCCACAGCATTCTATCCAGGGTGACAGCTTGAGGCTCTGTCTCAAAAAAAAAAAA
>CAUYON010051575.1:0-11163 GCA_963573935.1 Arctocebus calabarensis
AAGACGTATCCAATGTACTTACTACTAATATGCAATCAATATATAAACAACTACATGCCCATGCCAAAGAAAAACACAAGTACAGTCTAGCAAGCGGGACGGGGGCGAGGAGGAAGGGGGGAGGGGGGAGGGGGGAAGATGCCTGGTAGGATCTCACCTAATGTACACAACACAAGGGTGGTCAGCACACCCCTGGTGAAGGGCTCAACTAAAACTTGAACTTACTTTAGAAATGAAAACAATGTAACCCAAACAATTGTACCCTCATACTAATCTGAAATAAAAAAATAGCAATAACTCCTGGAACACTGTAGGTTATCAATAAATATTTGATGAATAAAAATAATAAATTTTGGCTCGGCACCTGTGGCTCAAGCAGCTAAGGCGCCAACCACGTACACCTGAGCTGGCGGGTTCGAATGCAGCCTGGGCCCGCCAAACAATAATGACGGCTGCAACTAAAAAAATGGCCGGGCGTTGTGGTGGGCGTCTGTAGTCCCAGCTACTTGGGAGGTGGAGACAGGAGACTCGCTTGAGCCCAGGAATTGGAGGTTGCTGTGAGCTGTGATGCCACAGTACTCTATCCAGGGTGACATCTTGAGGCTCTGTCTCAAAAAAAAAAAATAAGAATAATAATAAATGTTGTAAATGTTACAAATTTCTTAATTCTCCTAGGGCCACTCCAGATATATTAATATTTTATGATTTTTCTCTACTTCTTATACCAACATAAGATACTGCTAAGAAACAGGACAAAACACAGCACAGAAAGGGCCCTCAGAGAAACCTCCCAGCTGCCTAGCTTCAAGCAAGGACAAGCTTCCATCCTTTCACAATATATTTTAACTTGAAAATAAATGATTATTGTCATTTAATAGCAATCTTCCCTCCACTTTGGCAACTGAAAGATATACTCAGCTACACACAGAAAGGATAAATTTTCATCTAAAAATAAATGAAACCATGGTAAACAGGCAACTGAATATTCTAAATGCAAAAATCAAGGTAAATTTTCTCTACCCAATGATCCCATGTGAATCAAAAACAAGTAATTATAATAAGGACAGGTATAATAGTGAAATGTTTACACCCAGCATGAGATTTTAATTTTAATATATCTGTCTGAGTTTTGCTGTAAAATGAATCAACTGCCCAAAGACCAGTCTGTAGGATGGTTTAGAGACATGCTTCAGAAATGCTGCACAAAGAATGAACATTCTCTGTAGCAACATTAAACTTCATTTTCACAAGTCCCTTCTCCCTTCCACTGTTTAACACTTTAATGTGAAGCATACCCTCTGGGCGATTTAAGTTTTTAATATTACTCTTGTAAACAGAGCTGATCAAAACCACTGCTGTTGGGAATTGTACATAATATTGCAAAGTTCTGAGTTGTATCTGGAGAGGGACTGGGGTCCCTGGTGAGACAGACAGAATGCCTAGCCCAGCAGGGTTAGCTCTGGCCAATTAGTAAAGCTTGGCCTCTATTCTTGAGCTTACCAAGAGACGAGAGCAGAGCACAGCAAGAGACACACACACTTTCCATGTTATACTCTGGACTCTGAATAAAACAAGGTCTGCCTTTATTCCACCTCTACCCAAAAACTGGATGGGGCCCTGTACACAGGGGAACTTACCTCTGTCTAATGTTAGGATAGCACTGACACTTTTGTCTATTTCTAGGTCTGGAGTTTGCAGACAAGACATAGTCACTCCTTCAGATGCTCTGTTTTATCCAGGTAGGAACTGTCAGAATATTCACTCACATCTTAAACAGGCAGTGCAGGGTGCTGCATACAGACGATGGTAAGCGTCCATCCCATGGGCCCCTGCTGGACTAACAGGAGATGCTCTCTAATCCTTCGCACCTGTTCCAATGAACATAAAAAAATAAGCATGTATCCCCAATTACCTGTTCTGAAGCACTTGAGATTCCTATGGAATGAATTCTGATAAATCACAACTGCAAGATGCTTCCTGAATTTGGAAGGAGTGAGAGTGGGTGGAATTAGATTATTAAAGACTTCCAAAATATTAAAGCTTCGGAAGGGTTTCATAAAAGGTGGAGAATATGACCTGAGTCTTATCAAAGAAAACTCAGCGGTAGAGAGGACAGAGAAAAACATTCTCAGACAGAAAAATGTCACAGGCAATCAGACAGCAACAGCACAAGGCATGCTCAGAGGAGCTAGAGAAGTCTGGCCAGAAAAGGGTTCACGTAGGAAAATGGCAGGAGGGAAATTGGGAAGAATCAGGCGTCCGGCTTTTCCCAGCAGAACCAGCACAGATGGCATCCACAGGGCAGTGGAAGGTGCTGTCTGAGCTGGCTCTCATTAGACTGCAGTCTGTGCCCGTGCCCACAGGTAGCGCTGCCAGTCAGCTGAGCTTCAACCCCCTCTAAAAACCGGGTATTATGCCCACTTATTTTCCTATGATAGGTGTGTGTTGAGTTTGCTTTTTGGTGCACCTGTTTGCTTAGAGCATATTCCTCAGTGGCCCTCGCCCAAGCGAGCTTTTCATGAACTTCTGCCGTGTTTCTGCCTGTTCAGCTCCCCGCACAAGCTAATACTAGAGTAGATTTCTTCCTAGCGTCTCCCTTTTGGAGAGCCAGGTATCTTATTTTTACTGACCTAACACTCACTTTGAGCTTTGAAATGACTCATAAACTCTGGCAGCACATTTTCCATTTAGTGAACTGGGAAAGTACAAGGAAGGTATCTGGGAAACAAATAAACGCTACTATCTCTGGGAATACATGCATTTACGCACCCATCCAGAAAATGAATATTCACTGTGGACTGTGTTACAGCATCTGTGCTAGACATTAGGTACATTAGTAAACTTCTCCAAAACACACTAAGCAATAGTCAAAACCATTTGTCTTATGGAAGAAATAATAAAAACTACTTTGTTATAAAAGAACATGCAGCAAAAGCCAAAAAATACAATAAGACCGACAGTGAAAAATCATTACCGTCCTCTCCCTCCCACCTCACCCTCCAACCCCTTTTTGTTCAAAAATCATCTTTTCTATATCTTTATGGGTGATTTTAGATATTATAAAATTCTTATGAGGAGGGCGGCACCTGTGGTTCAGTGGGTCGGGCGCTGGCCCCATATACCGAGGGTGGTGGGTTTGAACCCGGCCCCAGCCAAACTGCAACAAAAAAATAGCCAGGCGTTGTGGTGGGCGCCTGTAGTTCCAGCTACTTGGGAGGCTGAGGAAAGAGAATCGCCTAAGCCCAGGAGTTGGGGGTTGCTGTGAGCTATGATGCCACAGCACCCTACCAAGGGCAACAAAGTGAGACTCTGTCTCTAAAAAAAACAAAAAAATTCTTAACAGTTCCTCAACCAATGCAGTAATGATGTTTGCGGTCAGAAAACTAGAGGGGACTGTCCTATGCATCATAGGAGAATGAGCTTACCCAGTAAATGTTACTAGCACCTCCCCAGATGTGACAACCCAAAATGTCTCTAGACACTGCTGAATGTCCCAGGGAGAGGGGGTAAAATCACCCCACACTAGGGTCTAGACCATTTAGGCCAAAAATATTCTTTCATCAAAAGCAGAAAAATTAGTGGGAAAGAAAATAGGACCAGAATCCAAAGAACCCCCCTCAAAAATCCTCAAGTGATATTTTCTTTATTCATTACCATTTTGATTTTATAAATCAAAATTACATTTGCAGGATGTGATACCCACAGACAAGGAGGGCCGACTTGACTGAGCATAGATTTGGTTAGCCCTCATATCCAGAGGGACAACCGTGTAATTTAATCCTTTTGACTATTATTGTTCTAATAGTATCTAAAATTATTTTTCAAAACAGCAGTTGTCATACAGTACTATGGATATACAATACCTACATCAAACCAAAACTGACTGACTCCCAAATATATCAGCTGTGCGCAGCTTAAGGATAGAGAAAAGGGGCTTGAGAGTCCCATCTCTGTGCATCCCTGTTAACATCTTTTAAACCATATTTTTGAAATTATTTATCTATAGGGCTACCCATTAGATGGTAAATTCTTAGATTTCAGAAACCAAATTTTATTCCATTTTATGTCCTCAGCATCTGACACAGTGACTAGCACCAAACAGGCTACAATAGACATTTATATGCTTAAACTATAAAAGTAATAGGTAGCAGGAAACATGTATAAAATGTGGAGTATGTGAAGGTGTGAACAGAAATACAATGCAGGTGGACATTCCAGAGGAATCCAGTGGGAATATCCCAGGGCCTCAGTCCCCCGCTGCTTGGCATGCCTACGGTGGTGGGGGGTGTCAGAAAGTTTGCCTGCACAGATAGAAAACTAGTTTGGGGATATCCAAGTAAAATTCAGCATCTTAGTGGAGACAGGATATCAGCAGAGCAGAAAGAGGATTAAAAATCACCCTTGAGCCAAGACAACCTGGCCTGAAGGCTATAACCATAACTGAAACTTCCCTCTCCCATTTCCTAAAGCAACTTTGTTAATTACTTAGTTCTGCCCTTGAGAATTGTTCTATGATTTAGTCTATCTACCTTGATGATAATTGTTCTACGATTTAGTCTATCTACCATTTTATAAGACCACTCTCATGATTGAGTCATGAGACTTGACTCCTTCATTCTATAAACACACACCCTAAAATCTTAATAAAAGCTCTTGAGAATTCGGTTTGGAGCGGCACCTATCTGCCTTGCTAGAAGCTGATGCAGTGTCAGTCTCTCCAGGTCTCAGCAGATTTTCTCACAGAAATTCTGGGTAGAAATTCCCCAGGTTGCTTCTCCCTTCATCTCTGGACCAGGCTGTTTATAAAGTCCCCCCCTTGGGGAATTCTCAGTCCACTGTGTTGCAGCTCTGTCCCGCACACAACATGAAAGGTCTGTATTCCTGCCAAAGGATGGGGCATTACCCTGTAGGTAAAGGTGTGCAGAGGAGGGATTCTCCTGCAGGGAAATGTATGCAGCAGGAAGGAGGGCTGAGCCTGCTGGAGCAGAAAGCCCAAGTAGGCTAGGGACTCTTCCCTCCCCGCCCACTCTCCTCCCAAGGCTGAGCTCTCCAATGACAGGTACCCAGAGCTGCAGCTATACATGGCCCACCTAGCATTACAAAGTGTGACCCCAAGGTGAGTTTTCAGGGCTATTGTGTGGTTTCCTCCCACCATGCCCTGGCAAGAGATTTAGACCACCCAGGAGAATGGAAGAAAGTGTGGAAGATGCTAACGAGAGAGTCACGGACGCAGAAACCAGACCATATAGGGAAGAACATGAGGCCTTCACTGCAAAACCACCCTACTAACTCCTTACCAATTTGCCAGAGCAATGACAACAGTTGAAACTGTTGAACAGTTGAAACGGGAACAGTTGAAAAATCAAAACGTCTTGAAAATTTCAAGTTTTCCTTAGCGTCTCAAAATGCTAATAACCTAGGTCAAACATTCCCCCTGAGCACCTTTCTTAGGACTTTTCCTTTGGACCAGTCACCTTTCTCCCTCTCCCCTCCCCATGACAAATTGGAGGTGTCAAAACTCCATTCTCAACTTACGAAAAAAAAAAGGAAACAAAGTGAGTCAAAACTCCAGGAAGAACTGAATAAAGTTCTGCATATCAAACACTTTGATCCTTCCGTTTTTCAGCAGGAAGTAAAGAAAATTTTGTCCTCAAACCCCACTAAAAGAAAGCAACACAAGCTGCTGCTAAGCTCCCGTGGAGTGTCAAGAATGATGAAAGGAAACAGCTAAGAAACCTGATGAAAATTATTTTGTTCTTGTTATTGTTATTATCGTTGGTTTTGTTCTTATGTTTGTCATGGGTATTTTATAATATATTTTACTTTGACTACCTCTCCTTAGGTATATGAAAGGAAATTCAATATGTTCTGGCATTTTATTTTCTATAGTAAATACCTCCTGCTAATACCTACCTTCATCACCTCATTCTGAAACTTTTCACTGGCTTTCCAGCTTAGAGTACATACCACCAAATCAATATTCCTGTGAAAACCACTATTATATTATTCCCCTTTTCTGAAACCTTAGTTTCAAGATGTTAATCCCTGGATATTTTTAGCTTGATCTGGAGGCCTTTTCTGCTCTGAGCCATTTTATCTAAGCCAGAACATCTTGGCTTGATCTTACCTCCATTCATCCTTCCACGTGTCCAGTTCAAATCAGTGTGGACAAGTTCGAATCCATAGTAGCCTCTTATCTTTTATCAGTCACTGAGGAGTTTAATAATTTCTAGATTCCCAGGCTCCATCTCAGTTTCCCAGTTTACTAAATTAAAATCTCTGGTTTGGCCCATTAACTTGCATTTTTAAAAAACTCTTCATCTCAGTCTTAAATATGTTGAAAATCTAAAACACTGTGCATGTAACTGCTGGTTATCTGCCTGCCCACTAAGTCTTTGATTAATATAAAACTATATAATAAATCAATTACCCAATTATTCAGCTGTTATTTTATGAAGTTACATTAATGCTTCTGTTTAAGATGTATTTTTATCTAATTCTCCCTCTAAAATATCTGATCTGCATACTGGGTAGGATCTTACGAACTCCCTGTTTTGGAATGCGGAGACTATCAAAGAATGGCTTTTCATGATAAATTATTTTATGAGATTTTAATAAAAAAAAAGAAAAGATCATTGGTTTTGTTAAGTGTGCATCCTCTTAACAAATGAAACACTTTTGCTTGTTGAATATATAACAAGAACGGCTTCTACATGACGCAGAAGAAAACATGAGTTCTTCTAACAAGCAGTCTATTAGAAATGCACTGTTAATGGCCTACGATTTGCACATTTGTAATAGTCTGTGGAGATTAACCTGCCCAGATAATTTAATTTCTTCTAAACAGGAAATAAGGAAACAGAACTAAAATATTTAAAGGACACAGACAGCCTTTGACTTGATGAACTGAGAAGTGTATCTACATGTCCTGGCGGATGTTAAAATGCTCAAGTGAACTGAAGTGCATCTTAGAATTTCTAATTATCCGAGTATTTGCAATGTAATTCTTTCAGGTTAATTTCGGTTAAGCAGTGAATGACTATTTCTTTACATTAAACTGAAGAGAAAGCTGCCCTGGATTGGCAGACCTCATAAACGTAGGTTAGATTTCCCCACAGTCTCTTACGTGGCTTCCATATTTAAGAATGATGATTCCATTTACAAACTGGTTCAGATCAGGGCAATTATGTAAAGGCCTAAACATGCTCCGCAATGCCAAATCTTAACTCAAGCGGCTCTACATTCTTTTCTTTTTTTTTTGGTAGAGACAGAGTCTCACTTTGTCACCCTCAGTAGAGTACTGTGGTGTCACAGCTCACAGCAACCTCCAACTCCTGGACTTAGGCGATTCTCTTGCCTCAACCGCCCCCTCAGTAGCTGGGACTACAGGTGTCCGCCACAACACCTGGCTATTTTTTTTGTTGCAGTTTGGCCAGGGCCGGGTTCAAACCCGCCACCCTTGGTATATGGGGCCGGCACCCTACTCGATGAGCCACAGGCGCTGCCCCAGCTCTACATTCTTATAGGACACTGACTAATAGGTCCTATTCTGAAGGAAGAGTAACCATGAATTCCACATTTTTTTTTATAAAAAAGAAAATAAAAAGCAGTAAGTTAGCAAGTTTAATAATGTTAATTTATTAAGAAGACTTTTAAAGATAGCTTCTTAAAGAGAAGGGCAACATTTACTATATGCCCAAGCACCACTATATCACTGGGTGCTCTTCCTTGTCATTTCATTAAATCCTTGCTGAGCTACATGCCAGATCCCAGCCCATTTTAAGGTGAGGAAACTGTACTATAAGTGAGGTCACACCCTGAAAAATGCTAGAGCCACTACATGACCCAGATAGCCACCAAATTCTACATCGTCCTTCCTCATAGTTCGCTTATGAACCACGTACTGGCTTGGAAAGGAGAAACCACATTTATCTGGGACCTCCACGACAAAGCCAGTCTTTCCGTTTAATAAGTTAGGAGTATAAACCATGAATGAAAATTTTTTTTTCCCTTCTAGATTCTTAAATGAAGTGTTCCCTTGCTTTCTCCACATGTCTCTGTGCTGCTAAATAAAAGAAAAGCTACATAAATCTTCCTGCTTTCCTCCAATTGACATGAAAGAAGAATTTTGCATCCTAGAGCCACAAGTGTCAAAGTTGCTTCATTCATTGTAGAAATACTGAGCACCCAGTATATGTTAGGCATTCATTGATCAAAAGTACCAGGAAAATAGCAGTAAACAGACAAAAAATAGCACTAAATAGACAAAAACCCTGCCATTGTAAAGTTTCTATTCTATAATAGCAATGAATGGAACCTACGAGAACAAGATTTCAAGATTAGGAAACGCGCCAGACCCCTGCCAGCCTCCCCATGTGCCAGGGTTGCTCCCTAAGCCACCTAGGATCAACAACTACTTCTGAAAGGGCTGTTCTTCCATCCTGCCATCTGAAAGGAATATCCCTATATTAGTAGCTGAACACTAAACACACACACAGAGAAACACAACATTTTAAAATTCATAACACGAAGCACATGAATAACAACCACATAAATAGGATGAAGAATTCAATACAAAAATCCCTTTCAGTCAAAAGCACATCTCAAAAAGATGTCTTTTAAAAACATTTCATTCGTTCTGCTAGCATTAGGCAGAACCAAACTAAACCTTCAAAAGAAGAACTATAAATGGATTTCTAACTGATCTCCCTACGCAAAGTCCCAGGCTCCTGCCCCAAGAAATCACTGCCAAATGGCAGACATCAGCTCAGATTCTCAGTGTTTCTACCAGGACAGGGAGAAAAATCCACATCGTACTCCCAATGTGAGAGTAGAGGCACTAACACAACACTGAATAATTACCCGTTCGTTTAGAAGTCTTCTAGAATGTCTGTGATAATTTCAAACACGATGAACTCCTTTAACGTGATATGAGTGTCACAGGCCCTCTTCTGGGTTCTCGTTGCAATTCATCATTAAGTGGATGCGTGCTCAAATATTACACAGCTCCCTGCTATCTGCTTCTGACAGCAGAAACGAAGTCATTTCGTTTGCCTACTGGCATGCTTACCTATTTAACTGCCAAAGATGACACCACAGCCCCATGTGTGCCCTGGTGACCTAGTTTAATAAAATCTGGCCTCATGTCAGACCACAGGCTTAATTCCTCACTACAGCTAGATGATAATACATTAATACACAGGAGAGAGAGCACACAGAAAACTGCACAATCTTATGCATCATTTGAAAACAGACAACAAAGCAGCTTAAATGGTTTCTAAGATCTTAACAGAATTGCCCATGTGGCATTTACTAAATCTGCATTTCCTTCCCCCAACAACCAATATCCGAAAATTCTGGACTCTGGATCTATGGATTTAAATATTAAACTAAAGTTGGTCTTTTCATCTCCTGTGTTTTCTGCCTTAGGAAAAAGATAGATTAGGCAGAAAAGATGAACCTCACCCTCCCTGAAACACTGGACTCTGAGACCTTGGTGCTTCTAATCTATTCTTAAGGATCATTTTAAAGCAGAAAATAAGATACAGATGAAACACCTGTCAGGTTTCTTCACATTCTCTATATCTGAGGATACTTTAGTTATTTAGATATTTCAGAATCTACATTTAATAAGTTTCACCAGTACCCTTCTAAGATGCACCGTAGGTGTGATCCCAAAGGCTAAGTTTAACAGTTCAACCAAAATATTTCAGATTGTATATGAAGTCAGCACATTGTGCCCCATGATTGCACTAATGTACACAATTATGATTTAATAAAATTATTTAAAAAATAGATATTTCAGAATTACAGGACCCTCTCTGGTAGAAAAAATTATATATAGCCTTTAAAAATCTCTAATTTCTGGGAAACAAACCGTAACCAATTAATTCCCTCACATCTCATTATGTGGCACCAATTGGTTTCTAGGATTCCTCGGACCTGGTTCAGCTGGTACCTTCTAATGATAGAATTACCCGCTCAATTTTAAAGCAGTCTGAGCAATGAGATAGGCTGGTCTAGAGTTTGAGAAATTAAAAATACCTTTAAGAGGAGAGCCAGTCCAGCTCCAAGGAGGAGGGAAAGCCTGATGGTTAGGGGCATGTCTGGCTGCCACCCTAGCTCCACCCTTCACCTCTCAGAGCTGAACGATGAGGCACTGTGGCAGCACCTGCCTCAGAGGACATCTTTCGGAGCAAATGAGATGATGAGTGTTCCAGGCTCAGCACAGCACTGATAAGAGCACTCTCTAGATGTGAGTCGTCATTACCAGTAACATGGTGTCAGGTCATTCTGCTCCATTCAGCACACAGTGTGGTATATCTAACCCAACAGCCTCCACGGTAGGACAACCTACCAACTTCCCTCTTTAAAAAGCTGTTCTAAATCTCTCTTGCGGCAGAATACAGAAATCTTTATATAATCACAATCAAGGCTCTCTTCTTAAAAATAATCAGGACAATTATTTGAATCATACAGTGATAAAATATTTCAATCCGAAAATTATAATATGAAGATTCATGCAGTGAGAACACCAGATCATCATCCAATCCATCATTCTGTCTCATTTTAACATTCATTAAGCAGGTGCCTTCTCAAATATCCCTCTGTGTTTTCTAATAGCAAATATCATTCTCTCTACGGAAAGGAAAGGAAAAATGAAACACAAAATTATGAGCTCAAAATCACACATGCCAAACATCAGATCCGAAATGTCTTCATATTCACTTTCCTTGGCATTCCACCCCCTCCAAAAAAAAATCAGACACAGTATCCACTAAGCAGGCCAGGTACAGTGGCTCACGCATACAATCTCAGTACTTTGGGAGGCCAAGGTGAGGGGATCGTTTTAGGCTGGGAATTTAAGATCAGCCTAGGCAACCAGTGAGATTCCATCTCTACAAAAAGGGTTTTTTAAAAATTAGCTGGACATGGTAACACATACCTGTAGTCCCAACTACTTGGGATGCATAAGCCCAGGAATTTGAAGTTGCTGTGAGCTATGATCATGCCAGTGCACTCCAGCCTGGGCAACAGAGCAAGACTTTGTCTCCAAGAAAAAAAATCACAATGTAAAGCAGATAGCTATGCAACTATCTGCGGGGAAAATTGAATAACACAAACTTTCCTTATCCTATGTCCCCTTTTCCTTCTGTCTCCTCC